>BQNB010000883.1:37099-97920 GCA_026074375.1 Tanacetum coccineum | reverse complement strand
ATATTTCGTTTGGTCGACCGGAGTACCACTTAAGTCAGCATCAAGGTGTTTTGTAGCCATTTAAGTACCAACGTTATCACATGAGGTCATACCATGATTTTTAAGTATCTCTTGTGTATTTTAGCTTGGTTTATAAAGATACTACGTGGGGATTGATGAATTTGAATTCCTAGAAAGAATTTCAGCTCCCCCATCATAGATATTTCAAATTTGTTGTGCATTAGTTTTTCAAACCTTTTGGAAAGTTTTTGGTTCGTAGAACCAAAAATAATGTCATCAACGTAAATTTGCACAAGCAATATGTCTTCCCCATTTTTAGTAATGAACAGAGTTAGATCAACAAAACCTTTGGAAAAACCATATCAGGAATTTGGAGAGTTCATCGTACCACTCTCTTGAGCTTGCTTGAGGCCATACAATGCCTTATTGAGACGGTAGACTTTTTTAGGATGATGTAGATCTATGAATCCATCTGGCTAATTGATGTACACTTCTTCCTTCAGAGGTCCGTTAAGAAAAGATGTCTTGACATCCATCTGGTAGACAGGGAAGGACTTGGGGCAATGAATAGTCTGACTGCTTCTAACCGAACAACTGGTTCAAATGATTCTTTGAAATCAATTCCTTCCTTTTGACTATATCCCTAAGCTACAAGACGTGCTTTGTTGCTAATTACAGTGTTCTCTTCATCACATTTGTTCTTCCAGAGCCATTGAAAGTTAATGACATTCTTGCATACTGGTCTGTCGACTAATACCAAAACACTTGGTCATTTAAATTGACGAAGTTCTTCATGCATCGCTTCTATCCATGCAGAATCAACCATGGCGTCTTTGATGTTCTTTGGTTCTGTGCGACTCACGGTGAGTGCAAACATACACATTTCGCCATCTGTTTCGAGCTGACGTCTTGTTCTGACAGGTTGTGAAGGATTTTTAATGACTTCTTCTAAAGAATGGTCTTTGGTCCATTGTTTTTTAGAAGGGTTTATTTGGCAGAATGTATGCATGTTTGATGGATCAACATGTCGAGAGGATGGCTCCCTTACTTCATGTACCGTTGTACTGAAGATATTGATAAATTTATCTTCGTCAACATTTACATTTTCTGCTTGATTGATGTTCTCAGTAGTAGGGATAGGTGATTAATGAGTTATAGGTTTAGATGTTGTTTGAATAATCAATTGAGTTATCTCTTCAGCAACGGTTGTTGAAGTGGATTGAGTTATGTTGGATTGTTGGCTGCATCAGCAGTATGAAAAGCGGAAGACTTCGACACAACTATAGTAGCTCCATTGAAATATTCATCGAACATCGGACTAAACAAAATATCTAACTCATTAAGTGACGTTGTTACTGTCTCAACTTCTTGAGGAACATTTTTTGACTTGGAAAAACGAGACTTAAACTGTATTGTTCAAGTGCCACAATCAGACATTTTGGTGCGGGGTCAGAACTGACGTGATCTGACGCTATTAGAGGCAATTCGTCAATGTTAACATGGATGGTTTCAACTATTAATATTGTTCTTCTGTTGTAGACTTGGTAACCTCTTGACGTTGTAGAATACCCAACAAAAGTACATGCATCTCCTTTTTCTTTCATCTTGTCAAGACTCTCACCATCTCTGACAATATAGCACAAGGAGCCAAAAATGTGAAAGAATTTAACAGTAGGTTTTTGTTAGGAACACGAAAAGTGTCGGTCACTTCTATTATATCATTAGATAGCTCATATATCAATATTTGGAACCTTAATAGGCTAGTTAGTCCAAGGCCCATGGAAAGCCCATGAAAGCCAAGGCCCTAACCGGCCACTAGGAGGTATATAAACCTTTTCCATGCTATAGAAATGGTGTTGGTTGTTCATTTCTTACACATAGTTATCAAACATTTTCTTTCTTACTTTCTCTCTCTAAGTGTTCATCCAACCACCTCTCTTTCTCTCTCTAAACACTTCATTGAATCCATACCTTGTGTGTGTTAAAATATTCTATAGTTGTGTAGCAAAGTATACACAAGTCTTTTGCATTAACATCAGATAGTTGATGCCTAAGAAAATTTAATTTCCGTTGAGAGGTCAAGTTATCTTTTTGACGGTATACTTGTCTTTAAAATGATGATCGGGTTACAATCTGAGATAATTATAAACCATTAACATGTTTTGAAAATATTTGTAACTTCTGCTTGAACTTTAAAATTTCATCTTTTTGAGTCTTTTTGCTTTGAAAAAGGATTTTGTACCTTGAATCTTGATTTCAAAATTTTCATGTCAAAAATGTTAAAGTTTGTGTTTTTAAGGTTCTAATAGTCTTAGATAGGTAAGAAGTACAAGAAAAATCAGGTAAAAACATCAAAAAGTGTGTCTTTTTTAAGATTTTTGTGTTTTGAGTTTTGTAGTAATTTTAGGCGAATTATACGTTAAGGCGAGTTATACACGTTTCTCATGAGGCGAATTATACGTAGCTTCTCAGGCGAATTATACATAGTTTCTTAGGAAAGTTATACGTTTCACGCTTAAGGCGATTTATATGTGTGTTTCTCTAAGGCGAACTATACGATTCTTCTCAAGCGAATTATACGTATTGTCTTTCAGGCGAATTATACGTGTGGTACTCAAGCGAAGTATACGTGACTTCCTTAGGCGATTTATATGCTCTTTACTAAAGGTGATTTATGTGATTCACTTTTAAGGCGATTTATACATCTCGATTTTAGGCGAATTATACATTGTTCTTTAGGCGATTTATACATCAACTTTAGAGGCGATTTATACATCAACTTTAGAGGCGATTTATGCATCATTTGCTGGGGAGATTTATATGCTTTACTTGGGTGAACTATACGCTTTCATAAGGAGAATTATACGGTTGTTTTTTGATTTGTAAAATCCTGTGAAAATTTGTTTTCTTGGTTTTATCAAGAATTGTAAAATCCTGTGTATTCCAAAGACTCAATCACTTTAATCTAATCTTACTTTAACACAACAACCTCGAACCACTGTACGATCATCTTCAATCTTAATCACATATCAAATCAAAATCGATTCAATCATTCCAATTGGTCAAAAGAATACTCTTGTTGAGTACATGATACTCTCTGGTGTGACATCGTCCACAATGTTGGAAAAAGACATGTATGATTCTTGGAAAAGTAGAATGGAGTTATACATGCAAAACAGAGAGCACGGAAGAATGATACTTGAATCAGTTGAACATGGTCCACTCATTTAGCCTACGATTGAAGAAAATGAGGTGACCAGGATAAAGAAATATGTTGAATTGTCTGATACTGAGAAAATCCAAGTTGATTGTGATCTCAAGGAAACTAATATCATTCTTCAATGTCTACCATCTGATATCCTATCACTTGTTAATCATCACAGAGTTGCCAAGGATCTATGGGAAAAGTTTAACTTCTAATGCAAGGTACCTCTTTGACTAAGCAGGAAAGAGAGTGTAAATTGTATGATGCATTTGATAATTTTATCACACGAGGGGAATCACTTCATTCAATTATTACTTGAGATTCAATCAGCTGGATCAAGGTGGAAGTATTCTAACAACACCATCTTTTCCAGTTGAGATTCTCTTCTTTGAATTTCCATTCAGAATTACCTTCCAAACATCATTATCAATATATTCAAGGTAATGCTCCATCTCCATGGCCCATATATCATACTCCTCCTTCTTCAGAATTGGAAGTTTGATATTTGAGATAGTGGTTGTTGTAGGAATGAGTTGTTGTTGTTGTTGTTTTGGTTTATTGGTTGTTGTACCATTTTCTGATGCATCTTCATGGTATGATGCTTCATCATCACTAAGATGTTGAGAGTAATCATCATTAGCAGGTTGAGACATTTTTCTAGATCTGCAAGTGATTGTTTGTGTTCTTGTGATTCTTCTTATTCAGAGTCCCTCTAGTGGCTCTGATACCACTTGTAGGTCCAATGTGTTTTGGATCTGTTGAGCCTTTGTATGACAATAACTAACTTGAATAAATCCAAGTTAACTATGTGAGAGACAATGACTATGAATACTTATGCTAATGCGGAATCTTAACACAAATACTAAGAAGAACAATTGTAAAACTAACTTCGTATATTGCTATTGATTTCTATTAGGTTTGGATACTAAAACACTATGCCGTAGGGTTCCTTTTATACACCAAGGAAACCCTAATAGGCTTTACAAACGTGTGAAAGGATAATCCATATCCTTTCCTAAGATATCTCTAAGATAACTATTATCACTATTCTGTTACATAAACAGACTTAACTACCAGGCCAGTACTAACTATAGTACTGCCAGACTTAACTTACTAACTTTAGTACTGCCAGACTTAACATTAGTACTTGGCAGAACTAACTAATACTACCAGACTTAACTGTTATACTACCAGTATTAAGTCTTTTACAATATATTTCCCAACATATGGTGATTCTCATGACTGTACATCTAATGATCCGATACTTATACTAGAAATCCTGTCAAGGAGATTCATCTTTAGATGAATCTACCTGATTACAGGTCGGTCCTCACGGATCCGGAGGTTACTCCAACCAGACTCAGGCGAATGACAAAGCCATGTTCGCCCATAAGCTTTATTGTTAAATGTTTTATTTCAGGATCAAGTAAAGATGGAGATAGAGATACCTCGTTCCAGTAGAGTCAATTTAGAACCCCATGCTCACACTTAATGTTTCTAACTAATGACATCATGACAACTGAAAGACCTACAACACAGCTTCCGCAACTCTAAGAAGTAATATCATGATCAAGAAAAGTGTGAGCATGCAGGTCCAAAGGTCACAACATCACATGAAGGCAATATTCCTCATCAAGGATGATCAAGAGATTTACAGTGGATGATGATCTCAAAAAATGCTCAAAGATCAGACAAGCCTAAGGAACAAAGCTCAAAGATCACTACGTAATGTACAAAGAAATCAAAGAATGAAGAATCAAAGACTACGAGCTAAAGACAGAAGGTCAAAGATTTAGACTGCTAGAATTCGAACTGTATTTTCAGGGGTGACCTCCCTTAGGGGGAGATTGTTAGGTTTAAGAAAAAGACTCGGTCACCCCGTGTACTGTCTAGAATAGCATAGTTCGTAGTTGAATCGTAAGCGTATGACTTATGGTGTTGGGCCGGGTCTTTACCCACATGTTAGCCCACACCATAGCCCACTTAGGGGCATAAAACTCATGTATTTAAACACCCTTTCCAGCCATGGGAAGGGTTGGACTTTCACTCAATCTGGATTATGGTGAGGTGAAAACCTAAAACCTTATTGGCAAGTTGTCAACCATTACAAAACGGGAGTTGAGAAATAAGTTTTCACAAAGTCTGTACCCCATGTGGTCAGATGTCTAGTTTTATTGCTGGTTTAGGGCTTGGGTGAAATGAAACACCATTTGCTTGTGTAAGGTGATAAAGCCTCCTCCCTGCATCAATGTGTTGTTTCCTCATTCTCCATTTATAGATCTTCAAACTTATTCAATATTCATAGTTATGATGATTAATTCTTTCGCAAATAACATAAGCTTTAATCCACGCCTTTCTTCTCAATCGATTTTACCTGCTTTTTCTTAACTTTAGGTATTTTGAGCATACCAACTTCTTATGCATCCTTAATGCCACACTTATTCTGACAAGGATTTTGTCCTTTCAGCCAACATTTAGTATGGGCTGTTGTGTTATGTAAGTTCAAACAGTGAACATTAATATGAATCATAATATCTACAGTTCACTATAGGTTGTGCATAGGTAAACTCCACATAGTATCTTCACTTTGTGGTGGATCAAACAATATATCCTAAGATTTTCAGCAAATGCTCTCTCCAAATCTTCTTCAGTACCATAAGCAGTAGTCTTTTGCAACACAATTTTATACAAATTCATATAAATCCTTCTCTTGAGATATTATGCAGCTTTGCTCATAAAATTCACAAACACTGAATCCTTTTGATTTTGCCTTTTCTGATGAGGTGACATAACTTTACCCCCATGTCTAAGAATCTTCCATTTCACAATCTTTGAGGATAATATCATACTTTCCTGATTCAGGTTCTGTAGAGAGTATGCAATACAATACCTTTTCTAGCCTTTGGACATTTCTCCTTACTTATTTTAAAAACAGGTTGCTTGACCCTCAATCTCTCCTTTTTTACAAAAATGCAGATTCATGGTATAGTAATTTTCTTCAACATAATTTACTTTTGCTCTCTTTACCATAGTTAGAACAATATCTTTCTAATTTAGCCCTTTGCGGAGTGACCTGTGTTGTTTACCTTTTTTGGTAGGCTACAACACACATGTTTGATCATTTTTCGGAAAACCTTGGTATGGTTAAATCTCGTACACTCCAGACATAATCATATTTACCCTTATATTCCTATGTTCTTGAGTGGTGAACCTGCACATGAAAAAAGGAGAAAATTAGTTTCTATTAGGTACACAGGCTATACAGGCTTACGGTCTGCATTGTGGCCTTTAGCATTTACAGTTATAATAAAAGTTGGTCCAACTATCACAATTGGAGTTTGGTCTCGGTTCCTTCAAATATTACCTGCTGAGGTCTTAACGCAGTGACCCAAAATTCCCTTTCAGCATTGGAATTAAAGACTTTTTTGTTGTATTTCTATCCAATGGGTCTTCTCACAGGTGAATGAATTAAAAAATTTGTTCCTACCAGTATTAATTATTAGCCTCACAGAATTAATGTTTGGCCTACAAGCATTAAGTTGTATGATCTAGGAACAAATTGTTTAGCAATGAGTACCCTGTTTGCTTAGTCTCTTACTGGTTTGCAACCCTTTCCCATGTAATAAAAACCCTTTGTTTCTTAAGCTCAGCCTCTCTTGCCATTTTCTTCTCATGATAGTCACAATCTTTGATTAGATGGCTTAGGCTGCCACAAACAAAACACTTTTTCTTTGTGAAAGGAGTAAACCTTTCCCCTAGTTCTTTTCCAATATTTAATTCTAGTTATTACGTTTTTTTTAGGTGTATCTTAAATTTTTCATTTACATTGCCTAGGAGTTTTTACATGTGATACACAAACTAGGTTCAACTTCTTTTGGTATAGGTTTAGATACGACTTTTTCATTGGTTGTAACAGGTTTAGACTCAGACATCTCTTTTGGTACACTTATGGTTTCTGATTCAAAAACAACAGTGTGCTCAGATGAATTTCCAATAGATCCTTCACTATTATTTGATTGACAAGTAGAATACGCACTGGATTTGTCATCTGAGACATTTGTTTCAGGCTTTTAGGGTCCCTTTTTACCATAAACATACAAAGATTCATCAAATTCCTGTTGTTGTTTAGGTGTATAGTCACTTTTAAGGAATGTGGTTCCACCTTTCAAGTTAGCTTTTTTTGAATATTCTATTATACATAGTTTTTTCAATGATATCTTTTTCTGTACTATTAAACACAGTACGATTCATTTCTTCCTCATAGCTTAAAACCTCATTGTTTGATGTTATCTCATATCCTAAGCCAATTTTGCAACTTGAACTCATACCAGAATTAACTAATCTCCAAAGGTTTTTAGATGAGTCTTTCCATGAGTCTATTGTTTTCTGAAATTGTTCCTTTTCTTTTATGGCTTTCATTCCAATTCTCCTATATTTTTTAAGCTTTTCATTTTTTTCATATATTTCATTAGCCTGAAATGTAAGCTTTTCATTTAAGGAGAACTGTTGCTTTTAAAAAGTAACAATTTGACTTTCTAGTTTCTTAACAGCTTGACTATAGGTAAGTATTTTTGCTTCTTGTTCACCTAACTGATTCGTTTGTTCATCACGCAGTGCTTTAAGTTTATTATATGAATCAGTGCAAGTTTTAGAACACAAAGATACCTCAGAGTTGAGTTGATTACCTTGAGTGCATGATTTGTTCTTCTTTGTAGTATGATCTCCCCAATTTGAAAACAACATAATATCCTTTGTCAGCAAATACGATCTGATTTTCGCTCTTGCTTCCTAGCTTCTGATTTTGATAAACCGAGTCTGTCTTCTTCTTGCCATCATTGGGCCTATTGATGTGCTTTATTAGCCAAAGTGACCAGTTGTTGGATCTTGTAAACATTCTAGCTTTCTTATTTATGTAAAACAACTGGTGTCTTTCAATCAATTAGAGAATCTCTTTCCTAGTCTTCTTGTAAAATTTCTTCATTCGAATAGCATTCTGCTTTCTGCCAGTTTATATCTATCTCTTCAATGTTCACATCATCAATCTGTTCTAAGTCTTTATGAAGCAAGTCCCCAATCTTACTATTGCTTAGCAAAGAGTGAGTAAATGAATTCTTAGCAAAACAGTAGGAGCTTCTACTTTTAGATATTGGATAGAATATGTAGAAGGATTGCAAGTTCTCGCAGGTACTTGTAAGACAAGACTTAACCTTGTTTGTGTTGCTCCTTCTTTGTGTAAAAAAGCAACTTTTTGAGCACTGGTAGATGTATTTGATACTCCTTTGATTTCTTGTTCAATAACCGCTTTGTTTTTGTTCAAGTCAATCAATGGATAGAGTGTCAATTTCTGGTTTGGTTCTCATTGTCATTGCCAGATTTGACCAAGCTGAAGGCAAAGCCCTAAGAAACTTGTGATTGGCATCCTCATTTGAAACTTCTATCTGTTACGATGAGCCTCTAAACTGTGAGAGTAGTTGTTGGTATCTTTCATATTCCTTTTTCCTACCCCTTCTGAACTGGATATAGTAAGTGCTTCATAATGGTGGTTTTGTACAGATTTAGGCTTCATTCGATGGATTTGGCTCAGTTAACTCCTTATTGTACCATGTTGGATTCCCAAATCTCTTTAGTCTTCTTCCATTCCATGATATCTATCTCTGATGTTTCTTGGAATGTGCCTAGTTGTTGTTCTAGACTTCCTCTCATTTTCAACAATATTGAAATTTCTGCAGAGATACTGGTGGAAGTACGCTATTGACACCATCTTTGTCCAGTTGAAATTCTCTTTTAGTATTGTCAATTTTGAATTACCTTTTTCGAAATTATTCACATCGATTTATTATAAGGTAATGTCCATCTCCATGGCCTCATATATCATACTCCTCCTTTCTTCAGAATTAGGAGTTTGATATTTGAGATAGAGGTTGCAGTAGAGATGAGTTGTTGGTTGTTTGGGTTTTTGAGTGCATACCTTTGTCTGATGAATATTCATGGCTTTGTACATCATCATCACTTAGGTGTTGGTGGATTTCATCTGTGGGTGGGATATTTTTCTTGATCTTGAAGAGTGAGTGGTTTGGTTATTCTTGTGATTCTTCTTACTCAAAGTCCCTCTAGTGGCTCTGATACCACTTGTAGGTCCAAGGTGTTTTGGATCTGTTGAGCCTTTGTTTGGTACCTAAATACTTGATGAAAGTCCAAGTTATCTATGTGTGTGATAATGACTATGAATACTTATGCTAATGCGGATATTAAAAAGTTATAATAAGAAGATACAATTGTATAAATCTAACCTCGTTTTTTGCTATTGATTTCTATTAGGTTTTTGTTATGTAAAACACTATGACGTAGGGTTCCTTTTATACTAACCAAGGAAACCTAATTGGCTTTACAAATGTGTGTACAGGATAATACTTATGCCTTTCCTAATATATCCTCTAAGATAATATTTTGTTTGTCCATAAAACTAGTCTTAAACTAAACACGGGACAGTCTAACTGTAGTACTGCTCCGAATTAATTTCTATCTTTAGTACTGTCAGATACTTATATCATAGTAGTGGCAAAAACTAACTAATACATACCAGACTTAACTGTTATACTACCAGTATTAAGTCTTTTACAATATATTTCCCAACAAATCACTTACCTATCATCACCGTATCCAAATGCTTACTCATCAACTGTTCATCAAGAGGCTTGTCTACAACCACAAATTGTTCCTCAAATTGAATATACTGTCTCCAAAGTTAATCAATAGACACACCTTGCTGAATTTCATCAAATAGACTTCCGTAGAGCAGTTCCTGTATTTAAGCAAAGAGATGACCCTATTGATGCCATTAACAAAATGATGTCATGTAACACCCCCAAATTGGGTGCAGAGCACGCGAATTAGGGTCCGGGGCCGTGTTTCTTCTCAGATCAACAACACAAGGTTATATAAGAACAACCAAAAAGCTTGTTCTAAATCTGATCATTGATTTAATAAAGTTGTGTTACCAAAAGCCCGTAGCTTTACTTTTTTACTTGTCTATTATTACGCAAAGATTTCTTGCCTCATAACAGATACACAAAATGTAATAAGAGGACTAAATCTTCTAATGCATGTCTTCATAATTATAACCACCAATGTATCTTCGCACCTTGTTGCTTAATGACATGAGAAACATTGCATTTTAAAAACGTCAATCATAAAGTTGGTGTCTTCATTGGTTTTATGTAAATGTATATGCAGGACCGCAAGACTTTCCCATGTGATAATGCATTGTGCAGGACATCCCAATAATGTAAATTACGTTTACATAAGCACATGGACAACGAAGTCGAAATAATTGAATACAATTTATTAAATTTTGCCTACATTGCCCGTGACGATGTTCAACCCGTAACATCAGTATCCGACATGATATACGTTCGTTTCCAGTGATAGCTAGTCACCCGAACGGGGAGGTCAATCCCAAATAGATCTATCTATAATCATTCGACGCTCACATTCCAGTAATTGACAGTTCATGATTATGGGGCTAGTGGGTTATCGCTACTTAGGCAAAACGTAATCATGATAAAATGTACACTTGCGTCCAATTTGTAAAACATGCATATGTTTCTCACCCCAAAAACTTGTAATTTAATAATTGTAAAAATGGGCTATGGGGGTTGTTGTCCCTTTGGTGTTTTCCCCCCTTTTTCCCCCCCCCATGTGGGGGGGGGGGGGGGGGGGGGGGGGGGGGGGGAACTCACCTTGAGTGATTAACTGATAATAAAATCTGTGTCCCAAGTAAATAACGCGTAACGCTACGCCCGAATGCTAACATAGTTAATTTAGGTCGAATTCGGTTTTACAAGTTTGTGGTTTACAAAAAACTGTCTTATAATACTATATTGTTATTAGCGTATCTATCGTTCGGGCTTTCAATATTTTAAGTGGTCTTGACATGTCGTTTGTGGTGTTAGGGACAATGTATATCGTAATTCCAACGCTATGTATATATTACTGCCATACGAAGAAGCTCTAATTATGAAATTCTAGTTTATAGCTCTTCGATTTACTAATAACATACTATATTACTTTAAGTGCTTTTTTCACCTTCTTTTTGTTTTTGTGAATTAGTTTTTTTCTTTGTTTATTTTTACGTTTTTTTTAATAAGAACTTAGCAGGCATATATGAATTTAACTTTGTTAGTTTTTCTAAGCCTCCGGTTTCTTATCGTGTTTTTACAGCCCCTTCCACGCTTTCGTTTTTTGTAAGACGAGGAAGTGTCTCTTAAATTCACAATTTTTAGGTTTTTGACCGATTCCTATGTTGAATAGTTGTTTTTTTACTTGATTCAATAACAGCTATAAAATCGTTTTTTACTTTTAATTAACGTAAAACCGTTCTTTTGTCATTTCTTATTCGTTATAACTCCGTTTTTAGCGATTCTTTCGAAACACGTGTCTCGTAAGTTGAAAGTTTTAACATTTATTGATGTTACAAAGTATAAGTTCTGCCATAAATAGTAACTTTTTATAAAATTTTGTTTTATAAAAAGTATTTTGCGTCGTAAACTTGTAATAGCGTATCTTCTTCGTTGATTAAATCGGATTTTTCAGTTGTTTTTCATTTTGGAATCCTCAATGAGATGTACTATCTTGATTAATCATAATATGGGTGTCTTTAAAAAATCGAACCTATTCAGTGAAAATGTGTTTGTGGGTTTTGTCGATTTAGACATGTTTTTTAAGCATGATTTTGTTACCATTAGATTAAACACTTAGTTTACAAACAACTTACAACAATTTATACTGAGTGTTTTTAAATATATTTTTTTCATTTAGTTCTTACTTTGCTCAAGTGAGTCCAAGTTAACATATTACATGTTTTTTTACCATTATTAATTGCTAATTTATTAGTAAAATCTTTTAAACCCTAATTTGTTCATAAACATGTTATACTTAACAAGTGTGTACATGAGATTCTACTACCATTCTAACATCAGATTAAGACCATTCATTTAAACTTATCAAATCTAAGTGTACAAAATAATGGATATTTATTAATTCCATTTCACATATTCAAAAGTACCCTAGTTGGTGATTTTAACTATGTAAAGCATATTGAACACTTAAAATCTTAAATATGAATAGATTAAGCTTTTGATATAACCTTGTGTGGGTGAGTAGAGAAGAGAATAACAATCACACCCTTGTGATTAACACTCTTGGCTTGAAAGTATAGGATGAAAACACTAATTTTCCCAAGAAACCATAATCTTGTAATATCTTGTTAATAAAAACCTTTCAATGCTTAAACATCATTCATTTTCTTCTTAGAATACCTTAAGTATGATATGTAAACACTAATATGGTGAAATAAAATCAAAGTATGGATTGTGTATAGAGTGTGCTTTGAGCCGTGGGGTGTAAGGAGTAACAAGGAAGAGTTTTTGTGATTTCTTTGTTAAGGAATGAAGTAAATGAGTTTTCTACTTCATGTGCATGCATATTTTTATACTAATGAAGATATTATTGATGATATTTTGTGTCTAGTGGAAGTATGCAAGGTGGAAGGATATGGAAAGGAAGTGGAAAAACTTCACTTTTGGATTAGTTTGGATAGTCATGAGATCAAGTTGATATAAGAGCTTGTTATGAAGATATTTGTGATGGTTCCTTGGTCTATCTTGCTTTCCTAGTCATATTAAACGAAAATACTATGTTTATGTAGAAGCTAGATATGTATTTGATCAGTTTATATAATGTATTCTTGCATTATTGATGTTATAATGTAGTATAGACTTGGAATAAATGTATAACTTGTACATTGTAAGTTCTGTATTTGCGAATACCTGTTATATTGAACTATGTATAAAGTGAATAAACTTCTCTGGAGATTTTTAATAAACTTTAAAGTATTGTGTATAATTTTGCAGGGACATTTGATGAAGCGTGGTAAGGTAACGTGATTTCGGGAAGGCCTAAAAATAAATAAAAACTAAACGTACTTTAGCGCGAAAACGTAAATAATTAACGTAAACAAATAAAAATAAAATGTGCAATAGATTAATAATTTATGTCTAGTTAATCATATAAACACTTGCTTGATTGTAAAAATTATTGGTTTAATGCCCGTTTACATTGTATGATCATTTTAGTTTAAGCGATTTAGCTTAACGATTACGAATTCAAAGAAACGCGTAAAACCCTAAAAATAATTTGTGGGGAGTAATTACATATTGTCGTACAATGACTAAAAAAGGAGGTGTAATGTAGGGGTCTTCCCCGTTAAAGGGAGCCTCTGTCCTCTGAGAGGCCTTATTTCTAATCGACTTACTTGTGTGTTGTGGAGCTGTGGTTCGTTGGTGATGTTGGTGTGGAATATTTACGTTCCACTGAAATTGATCTTAACGTTGCGCCCATGTAAACGCTCTGGGACCCTCGCCTATTGAGTTTCCATTGACTTGACAATTGGGACAAGGATTTGCCTCACTTTTTTGACGTCGCGAATCCATGCAGTCTCTACAGGCGCTCTTTAATAACAATGAAGACTTGTCATCTACTTGTAATCTTTACACGTGAACGGTACTTAATGGATCATCAGAATAACTACTTCTTCAAGTTGGATACACTGAAATGTATTGTGGACCGTAATGCTCAAGACTCTTGAGGAAGCTATAGCTTGTATTGCTACGGATCCAACCTTTATTCAACACTTTTGAAAGGTGCCTGACATATCTGGGGTTTAATTTCCGCACCCGTTTGCCTAAATCCGTATGACCCCTTTCCAGGTGAAATCTTTAAGCTTATCTTTATCTCCAACTTGAAATTCCTTCGCGTTTACGCTTTAAATCGGCTAGATCTTTGTCGAACTCGAGCGGTTTAAATCCCTGTGTTTGATCTGGATGATCCTCTCCATGTTTCTTGCACTAATTCTGGACCAGTGTGTTGAACTTGTCCACCTCGGCCAAACAACACGGTGAACGACACTTTCGACCATAAAGTGCTTCTCAAGAAAGATGCAGCCTTATTGCTTTATGATTAACTGTTTATTGTATGAAAAGCGTCAGAGCTAATGGCAAATGTTTAAACCCAACCATTTCCAAAAGTCGTATTACGCTTGAGCACGTAGCGAAGACCTCGAGGTTTGGATGGTTCGCTTGCTTTTGTTCTGTCGGGTTTTGCGGATGATATAGAAGGCTTTGGTACAAGTTTTGATATGAGTATTGCATAGTACTTCATACCGCAAACCGTACAGACAATGCAAGTGAACTCATCCAAACTCTCGAGGACGTATGCTACGTGCATGCGTTTAACTCGACTTTGAAGATGGTTGGGTTATACCAGTTTGCCATTAGTCGAGTTTTCCATTAACAATAACAGTTATCCATCCTAGAATTAAAGGCTGCATCGTTTGAAGCACTTTATGGTCGAACAGTGCTAGTTCACCGTCGTGGTCTGATGTTGGGCGAGGATTGGGATCAAGTTCAACTCATCTGGTACTGAATTAGTGCAAGATATCAGGGAGAGGATACATCCCAGATCAAAACTGAAAGGAATTTAAACGCGCTGTCTGAGATCGTCAAAAGAGCTGAGGCCGATTATATAGTCAGGTAATATACCTGATGGAATTTCAAGTTGGCGGAGATAAAGTTATGATATAAAGTTTCACAATATTTCCGGGTGTATAGGGGTTCATTACGGTTTCGGGCCAATCGGGACGGGTGGAAATTAAAACCC
The DNA here is from genome assembly GCA_026074375.1 of Tanacetum coccineum. NCBI lineage: Eukaryota > Viridiplantae > Streptophyta > Magnoliopsida > Asterales > Asteraceae > Tanacetum > Tanacetum coccineum. The sequence goes on along the minus strand of BQNB010000883.1, from coordinate 83,000 downwards.
AGTGTATGTCAGACCTTTCAAAGTGTTGATAGAAAGGTTGGAGCACGTTGCTTACAAGCTTGAGTTTCATATGGTAGTCCGTTGAGCAGAGGTCCCACATTCAGCTCATTTCATGTATCCAACTTGAAGATGAGATTGTTTGGGATGTTCTGATGATCCGCATTAAGTATGCGGTTTCCTGGATTTTGGCAATGGTATTGAGCACAAGTGTGTAGAGCAGCATTGGACAGATAGTGACTTATTGATTCTATTTTTGATTAAGGAGCTTTGGTTAGTGATTGCATGGATCGCTGACGTGGTATGGACGTGGGTGTCTTGGTCAGAAGATAAGATTAAGGAATTTGAGGCAAATTTGTGAAGTCGGTCGTGCCGCGATTTGTCACGCGAAGGTGTTTTTCAATGTGGGAAGCTCTAGGGCTGAATGGGGTGGTCGATGGGAGGATTGGGTTTTTGGTGGGAAGCGGTGTTAGAGATGGTTGTCAGAGGGTTTCGAGGAGAGAGAGATGAGATTACTTGGCCAGATCACGCTCGCGTTGGGTGTTTTAATGTCGAAGGGGGAATGGCCGCGCTGACGCGGAGTTCGCAGTCGCACATTTGGTCTTGGAGGTGGGTTGATAAGGCCTTGAGGTGAGAGACTAGCAAGGCTGTTCATTGTAAGCGTGAGGGGTGTTGGCGTAGCGTATATAAACTCACACCTCATTTTTTAGGTACATTGTACGACATTGATGTAATCAACGCTAATTATTTTGTTTTAGGCGTTGTTACTGTCAGTTTGCTGGGAAAAAGCGTAATCGTTAAGCTAAATCGCTTTTAAACCCTAAAATTTGATTTTCTTGACAATTGTATAAGGGAATTTAAACAATTAAATGTTTTATCTCTAGCTAGTGTTTATGATTATTTAGACGAGGTATATTATTTAATCATTTGCGCGCCATTTTTATTTGTGTTATTGGTTTCGTTATGTATTTTCGTTTCGAGAGTATAGCACGATTTTGGCCTTCCCCGAAAGTAACTGGTAATTAAATTATCCGACGCTTCATCAAATACCACAAAAATTATACCAATACTTATGTTTTATTTAAATACTTCAAGTTTTTATCACTTCTTATACTTTATTCTTTATATATGGTATTCACAGGTATTCATAATTACACATGTACAAGTCTATACATTTTTTCCAAGTCTATACTACATTATACTTTCAAATAATTCCAAGAATACATTATATAATGATCTAATACATATTAGCACTTTAAAGGGATAGGAATTTATATTTGACGTTGGTATGGATGGGATTACTAGGATAGGGCATGATAGGGTCCGAGAAGAAGACACATCACAAAAATGTTATCTTTTTTACTTACATGCATCTTTTATCAACTGGATTCTGCGAAATGAGACTAGCCAAACTGTGGTTAATGCTCGCGAAAGTGAGCTACACCACTTCCTTCCACTATCCTTCACCTTGCACATACTTCCAATAGACAATTTAAATATCTTCAATAATTATACTCATTTTAGTAGTATAAATATGAAGTGCACATGAGTAGAAACTCATTTACTTCATTCCTTAACATAGAAATAACAAAAATATCTTTCATTGTTTTCTTATACATAACCACGGTCTCTAATAACACTTCTCATCCAAACAACTAATCCTACTATAATATTGATTGTGGTTAATTTCTCCATATATTAGATGTAATTTTCGATTGTCTACTTTTATGGTCTTATTAATAAAGATGTAATTGAAAAATAGGGGCTTTGGTTAGCCTTTGATAAGGGTCTTTTACTGATATCTTTCATAAGATTTTGGTTTCATTTGGGCGATAAATTAGGTGGATTCTCGATCCTGTTAACTTTAAAGCAAAGTGTTAATCACATGGGTGTGATTGTTATTCCTCTTCTTGCTAATCGCCCCACACAAGGTTTTATCAAAAGCTTAATATATTATTATTTTCAAGATTTTTGGTTAATATGCTTTTCTTTAGTTAATCTCCTTTCTAGGGTTATTGTTGTTATGTGATATGGATTTTGGATTGATGTTCATGTTTTTTGTTGCTACTTTATTTATAATGTTTTAGATGAATGTTTATATGTTGTTTTGGAATGGTGTTTTTAACTCTTGTACAAATCTTGGTTAATGTTATACATTGGTTAATGTTTATGATTCAACATTAGGGTTTTAGGAAATGATATTACGCTTAATAATATTACAAGGTGGTTAGAAATGTTGTAGTAGTTGATAATAATATGTTTAATGGCTTTGTTTTCTTGGGACTCTCTTGGCAATAAGAGTTGTACTTATGTTCTATGGAGTAGTAATATATGTGCAATACTTTTTGTTTTATATTTGTTGTAAGTAGTAGTTAGCCTAGTTACTATTAGGTGAATAAGAGGTTTATGTGTACCGGAATTCTGTACTCAAATCGGAGTTGTTAAATCTGAAAAATCAAATAGAGCTCGCCTTCAGTTTTAAAATGTCTAAATCACAAACCACAAACTTCAGTTTTGCCCCCCCCCCTTACCTCAAATACCAATCCCCACCCCCCCACCCCCCACCCCCCCCACCCACCCCCCCTCGCCCCCCCCCCTCCCCCCCCCCCCTACCCCCCCCCCTCCCCCGCCTTTATAAAGATAGTACATCTCTGAGGATTCCAAAATGATAAAAACTAGAAAATCGATTTATAACGAAGAAGTTCGACACTGTTACAAGTTTACGACGCTAAATACTTTATAAAACAAATTTTTATAAAAAGTTACTATTTATGGCAGAAACTTATACTTGTAAACTTCAAAATAATATGTTTAAAACTTTCAATTACGAGAACGTGTTCGAAAGAATCGCTTAAAAACGGAGTTTAACGAAATAAGATACGGACAAAAACGGGTTATCGTTAATTAAAGTAGGAACAAAACGATTTTATAGTGTTAATGAACAGAAAACACTATTCATCATAGAATTCATAAACCTAAAAATGTGATTTTATGATCACTCGTCTTTAATACGAAATAGCTCTGTGGACGTAAGAAACACGAGAAAACCGGGCATTAAAACGAAAAAGTCTATGTCATTTTTCTAAGGCGTTATTATTACGTTATTACTTTTAGTATGGTGTGTGTATACGTTTTCAACTTAACAAAATAGATGGTTGATTGATATAAGCTATATAGATTACTATATGTTATTAGTTATCTAAGTGGCTTAATATTACTAGGGATTTCATTAATGATGGCTTTTCGGATGCGTTTTGAGTGTTGTTGGGATTTACGATTTAAAGTGTCCTAACTCTCGTACGTCATGTCATGACCTCTGTAAATTATGATAGCCCGAACGATAGTTACGCTTATAACTAGTATAGGATTTATACAGTTGATGTTAGAACAAAATAATTGTATACTGATTTCGACATATATTATAATAGGTTGCATTGGGCATGTCTTAGCGTGACGGTTTTTACTTTGGGATATTTTATTATCAGTTGTAATCACTCATGGTGAGTTCAATTAGCCCGATGTTTTAACAATTATTAAATTAAATGGTTTGTGCAGTTGAAAACCCATATGGCATGTTTTACAAATTGGACGCAAGTGTACATTTTATCATGATTACGTTTTGCCTTAAGTAGCGATATCCCACTATGGCCCGTGAATCATGAACTGTCAATTAATGGAAGTGAGCTGCGAGGATGTTTATAGATAGATCTCATTTTGGGATTGACCTCCGTTCAGGGGACTAGTCTTTCACTGGTAATGAAGTATATCATGTCGGATACTGGATGTTAATGTAGGCAATATTTATATATTGTATTCAATTATGTCGAGCTTCGGTGTCATGAGCGGTTAGGTAATACGTACATTACATTTTGATGATGTCCTGCATCTATTGGCATTATCACTGGGAAAGTCTTGCGGGGTCCATGCATTTTACATTTACATAAACTATGAAATTTTCTACCAACTTTATGTTGACGTTTTTAAAATGCAAATGTTTCTAGGTCATTAAGCAAGAGGTGAGAAGGTTAATTGGTGGTTATATTATGAAAGTCATGCATTAAAGTTTAGTAGAATACAAAATTTTGATGTATCTGTTATGGGCTTAGAAAGAACTAAGTTGTTATATAAAAAAGTAAACAAGTAAAGATACGGGATTTTGTAAAACACATACTTTTTTAAATCCATCTGTATCAGTTTGTAAACAAACTTTTTTGGTTGTTCTTATATTTACCTTGTTTGTTGTTGATCTGAGAAAAGATTTAACACGCCGGACCCTTAGTTCCACTTACGCGACCCAACTTTGGGGGTGTTACTTGACATCTTTTTGTTATTGGCATCAATAGGGTCAATCTCTCTTGCTTAAATACAGGAAACTGCTATCGGAAGTATATTGGATGAAATTCGCTTAGGCTTTTTATAGTGTGTCTATTGATTAACTTATGGAGATCAGTATATTCAATTTGAGAAAATTTGTGGTTGTAGCACAAGCCTCTTGATGAACAGTTGATGAGTAAGCATTTGGATACGGTGATGATAGGTAAGTGATTTGTTGGGAAATATATTGTAAAAGACTTAATACTGGTAGTATAACAGTTAAGTCTGGTAGTATTAGTTAGTTTTGCCAAGTACTATGTTAAGTCTGACAGTTCTAAAGTTAGTAAGTTAAGTATGCTAGTACACAGTTCAGTATCTGGTCGTGTTTAGTTAAGTCTGTTTATGCAACAAATTTGATATCTTAGAGTTATATTAGGAAAGGATATGTATTATCCTTTCACACATTTGTATATGCCCTATTAGGGTTTCCTGGATGTATAAAAGGAACACTACGGCATAGTGTTTTAACATTTCAATACCTATTTAGAAATTAATAGCTATTTACGAGTTAGTTTTACAAATTGTTCCTTCTTTGTATTTGGGTTGTTAATATTCAGCATTAGGCATAAGTATTCATTTGTCAGTATTACTCACATAGTTAACTTGGATTTATTCAAGGTTAGTTATTGTCATACAAGGTCAAAAAAGATCAAATCACCTTGGTTGAACTCAACATGTGGTATCAGAGCCACTAGAGGGACTTCTTGGTGAAGAAGAATCACAAGAATGACAAAAACACTCATTTCAAGATCAAGAAAAAATATCCCACACTGCTGATGACATTCTCCCCTAAACCTTTGTGATGATGAATGTATCAAACACTTGTAAGCATCGTATTCAGACAATGTGATGCAATCAAATAACAAAAAAACAACACTCACCCTACTGCAACCACTATCTCATGGTATCCAAATTAATTTGGAAGAAGGAGGTGTATGATATGATGGGCTCATGGGATGGAGAATTACCTTGATTATATCGATATTGATGTCGGATAGGTAATTCAAAATGAAATTCTAAAAAGAGAATTTCCAAAAAAAAAAAAAAAAATAAAAAAAAAAAATACTGGAAATGATGGTGTCATTAGCGTACTTTCACACCAGTATCTGCTGCAGAAATTCATTTTGTTGAAAGGAGAGAAGGCTAGAACCAATCTTACTTATGGAATTCCCAAGAATACATCTGAGATGATTTCATGGGAATGGATGATGCTAAAGAGATTGGGAAGCTCAGCGACTAGGTTCTGGAGGTTAATGCAAATTCCAAGAGATGGCATTCAAATAAATCTGTTCTAAACAACAATTTGCAAAGCATTTTCTGGTAATTATCAGCTTCAGAAGGTTTGGAAGAAAGGATATGATAGATTCCAACAACTACTCTACAGTTAGAAGCTCATGGTTACATGAAGTTTCAAATGAGGAGGATGCCAATCACAGTTTCTTAGGGCTTGTGCTGCATTACTAGCTAGGTGAGGCGATCAAAGAAAATTCTGGCTAATGTCAATGAGGAACACAAAAACAGTAATTTGAAACTCTAGCCATTGATGACTTGTACAATTAATCTTAGGGTTTTTGAACATGAAGGTGTGAGTTATACAAAGGTGTGTATTCACGAAGAAATTTACCAGTCTACAGTGATCGCTCATAAAATGTTGCTTTTGTAAGTTAGCACAATTATGAAGGGAGCGCAACAGCTACATATAGGTTAATGTATGGTCTTCCCTAAGTACATTAAATGGACTTAGAGACTTGCAGATCCATCTCTAAATTATTCTTTCAATATTCTTGAGTATGAGACGAGCTCTCAAATGGTTTCTGCTAAAGAAGTTATTCTAACTCACACTCTAGCTCGTATGCTAGCAATTAGAAGATTTGGACTTTGCTTCATAATGACTTAGAAAACAGATGTGATGAAGTGAAATGAGGAGATAGATATTTTTTAAACCTGGGCTCATTGTTTAGCACATGTTTGCTATTCGAGAATTGATGAATAATTTTACTCGCATGAATGCAAGGACTAGCACTAATGCTAGTGTTTTTGATTTGACATGGAATAAGGCACCTGTTCGGTTTTGATAAAAAGAAGCTTGAATGTCCTACATGTTGGTCACAACAAGGTCTTGCGGTCACTTGCTAGAGAAAGGCTACATCAAAATAGGACCCAATGATGGCTAAGAAGAAGATCAGACTGGTGTTATCAAAAATGAAGAGAGCTGGGACGCAAAGAGCAAAATCAGATCGGTTTGCTGACTCTGGGGATGATGGTGTTGTTCAATTTGGGGGAGATCATATTACAGAAGAAGAGACAAGAATCTATTAGCTCACTCATGGCAATCAACTCAATACTGCTGAGGTTATCTTTTGTGTTCCTATAACTTCTGCACTATTTACATTCATAATAGAAACCTTAAAGCACAGCCGATGTTGTGATGTACAACAAACAAACGAGATTAGTTTAGGTAAACGTTGACAAGCAATGAAGAACAATACCTTAGCTTATATAGTCTCTGCAGTTGTTAAGTATAACTAGGTACGAAGAAAGTTCAAAGTTGTGTTCACATTTTCAAAATGCAGAGAGCAGTTCTATTAATATGACAATAAGCTTCACGCTATATTCCAGGGGGCTAATTGACTCCGATATATGTGTTAAAAGACAGTTATAATATAAGCATGTTAAGAAGAACTGTACTAGAGTTGAGAAATTGGAATGAATGGGACATATAAGGATGTAAGAAACCTGAAAATGATATCAATTTGATGAAGTAGAAATCACGTCGATTAACTCGTCTTTCGGATAGGATATGCTCAGATGTCTATGGTGAGATCTACTTGGATGATTAGTTAATCATCGGTGGTATTGAGTATGTACACTAGTTGCAAAATTGGCTGCTCCCATTTTCATAGTTATATTGAGATAACATTGTACAAACATTGACGGTTGTATGATGGGTTTATGAGGAGATAGAAAAATGAGATCAATCGATCTTGTGTTAATATAGATTATATCATAGAAAATAGCGATTTGAGTGCATGCTTGATATAAAATATATCTTACTGCGTTTTAATAGTAGGATTATTCTCTAAGATAAATACTATGAAGACTTATCTGATCAGGATGTATAAATAACGCATCCCTTATAATGGTGTACTATACACCTAAACAATACATATTATAGGAGGAATATTTGATGAATATGCCTTTGTATGAGTTGATTGGTAACAAACAAATGGCTCACGCTCAAATGAGGCGCTGAATACAAAAATTGTCTCTAGATGGATTCAAGTGAGCATGATGTGTTCGCTATTGTGTCTTAGAATCCCTGTGTCAGTTTCTCAATTTGAGTTGACTATGGTGGATCTCATATTGAGAAGTAAAGTTCCCGATGCTGAGCTACCTATCTGGTGTTTTATGGATGTATCTGAAACCTAGAAGTGTATCGCAACTAAGAAGATGTCCTAGAGTTTCTTTAGAAACGCTGGTTATTAAACCAATGAAGAAGTCATGTCTTAACTACTGTAAAGACAAAAGCTCGTGTGAATCTCCTAGTGGTGTCTTAGCACGGTATGTAGAAATAAAAATACCGGACTTAGGGCTAATATGATGAAGTAATCTTAGGAGCACACCTTGAATATTAAGCGCGAATAACGTAAGAAGTGATATTGTATGGAATCACAGAGAATACTAGGGGCAACGGTTTAACTACTTTTTGCACAAATGATAGACAGGTTGTGTTTTAGTTTTGTGGCAAGAACGCTAGCCATCTATCAATAGATTGTGAGCATATTATATAATTGGAGAAGAAAATGGAAAGAGGATCTTTAGACTTAAGAGAGGTCTGGTAGCTTGAAGAAACAAAGGTTTTTTTTATTACCTGGGGTATATGGCAGCGTGGCCAAAAGCAGTAAGGGTATAGATAATTGCAAACAGGGTTAATATGCTATATCAAATGTTCCTAGATCGTTAGGTTAACTAGAATGCTGGTAGGCCAAACATTAATTTGTGTTAGGCCAATATTTAAGTAGGTGATCGTTGTGTGGAGGGGTGGGCTTGTGTATGTAATTTGTTATCTTTGGTATACTTCACTTGAGCGGTGGAGTTAAGTTTACCACTCCAATTTGATGTAAATGAAAAATTAATAACAAAAAGATTTGTAACTATTATTTTATGCCTTTGGGTCACATAGAGATTGGGAAAATCGATGGGGGTCACTGCTGTTTAAGACTCTCAGCAGGTTATAATTGAAGGAACTCGAGACCAAAATCAATTTGATAGTGGACCAACTTTTATTAGAACTGTAAATGTAAAAGGTACACAAGGGCAGACCTATGCCTGTAGAGGCTGGGTCCCTAAGGAACTAATTTTCTTTTTCATGTGCAGGTAGGATCATCCACATCAAGAAACAAGGAGATAGAGGTATATTTGATAGTGGATGTACGAGGTTTACTTCCAAGGTTTTCAAAAAATGATCATACATGTGTTGGCTACCAAAAAGGTAAACAAACAGGTCTCCTGCAAGGGCTTAAATTAGAAAGAATGGTTTTCTAAATATGGGAAAGATCAAATAGGTATTGGTATGTTGTAGAAGCATATTTCTAAAAATAAAAGATCATAAATACATAAGACTCTAAAATATACTACTAAACAAAAAACTTATTATATACTAAACTTATACCTTTCAATTATATCACAAAACCTCCCATCCAATTTCTTAATAACAAAACACCACCCTCAATATCCCATTCCTAATAACTCCATTCTTACCCTTACAATACACATCTCCCACCCTTCAACTAAAATATCCAAATTCTCATATCACCAAACTCTCATCAAACTAATAAAATACACCCAATATAATCCCCCTCCAAATAAATTACATCCTCCTAAATGTATGTCTCTATCAAATATCCCAAAACTCACATAAATCACCTCAATCTCCAATATTCTAAAACATCCAACACTATCAACTCAAATCAATAGACATAATAAATAACAATCCTAATATACACTCAACCACGTATTCACTATTATTTTAATTAATCAACACCGCCTCTACACACTCTCTCAAATAATACAAACGAAAAATGCAATAACAAAACAATAAACACAACACATACACAACCCACCCACAACCCCACATCTCAACAATCTATTCACTAGATCTATAAATCCCTCCAACACTCAGCTACATAAAACAACACACATCTCAAAAGCACTCACGCTCTAGCACACTCACTCCTGATAGGAGCAAACTGTATTATATATATTGTGATCAAAACAATATTATTCTAATTATTCATTAGATATGTAAATTATCATTTTTCATTCTAAGTAGTTTTATATGATAATATACTCCTACTGAGCTCTTTATCTTTGAAATTTAATATAATAATATATATATTTTAAATTAATTATCTTATTTTATTATTAAGTTATTTATTAAAGTTTTACCACTATTGTTTAAATTTTTATGTTTGACTACATTAATCTCTTTCTCGTTTTGTTCGCTTATCTATTTATCCCATAAGTTTTGATAGTTCATCTCGATCACTACTATATGTGTGTTCACCATTTTCAACATCTCGAGCGACTTCTCATGTGTGTGGTGTCAATGTGATGATTTCTTTATTTCACAGAGCTATGCTTCTATGTTCCTTAAATATTTCTATGTCTCGCACACACTCGATATATCTCCTTCTTCAACCTACACACACTCTAGTTTTGTCCCCCTTTATATGTATAGTATCTATACCTTGAGAAGTAGATAGACACACACTTTTACTCATATTTCTCGAATATATTATACTACAACCCCTTTATCTGAGTCCTACATCTCAACAGGCATTATTGTAAGACACAAACCTCCTCGCCCCCACTACACTCTACACACTACTCCTTCGAATCAGGTTGAAGGAAGGGAGTGCTTGTGTGTGAGTTTATGGCGGTTGGGCACTGGAGGAGTGGTAATGAACCTCACCACACCACATATCCCCCGTTTTCCATATATTTATCTTCCTTTTCTTTAGATTCACTTTTGAAAATAGTGAATGTTTGCAATAAACATTCCTTTTCTTTGATTTGTTTTGAAAGATTTTGTTCAAGTGAGTCAACTTGTTCTTTCAGTGCAAGCTTCTCCTTAATCATATCATCCATTTGAGAATCAATCATTTTTTATGACTGCTTAAATCAATATTAAGACGTTGTTCTAAAGTTTTGACTCGTTCTTTATATCTCTCTAGCTCAGCGGTTACTGATTCACTATTCTGTTCCTTATTAGACTTTTCCCAATTATTTACATGATTAATCATTTGTTCCGACATTTGTTCTATCACGGATAAAATCATTGAATCTTGTTGTGCCTGCAAATGAGTATCTTGAACATTTGCCTGTTGTGTTTCTTGCAAATATTGAGAGTACGAAATGATATTGCTATCACTATGTATCTCATTATCTGTAACATCCACAGCTGGTGTTTGTTCAAAATCATGCATTGCATGCACACTTTGATTTTCCATACCATTAAGATAGGTTTCAGAATGAGGTACCTCTAAGATAATGTCAGAACCATAGTTGGAAATGTTGGCCATGAGAACCACTTGAGCATTTGAGATATCATCACAGTCAGAATCATAAGTGTCAAGATCCTCAGTCTGAAAAGCAGCATTGTTTAGAATGATTGTCTGAACAGCTTGACCATCTGGAACCCCTGGATCTGCAAGAAATGCTAGTTGCTCTTCATCCAAAATTTGTCCAGCTTCTTAAGCTTCAGCCAACATTACTTTCTCCTTATACCATGTTGCATTCCTTGGTCGCTTAGGTTGAGTACATTGTCTCGCCATATGTCCTTCACCTTGACAGTTATAGCATTTAACAATCCTTGCCTGCCCGCTTGCATTGTTTCCCCCAGAACTAGTAGCATTACTCTTATACCTAGTACCAGAATAACTTTGACCTTGTCTCCCCTGAACTTGTTGCACTATGACCCTGTCATCTTGAATAGTGGCCTGGTTTGTTGGATTCGATGAGGTTCTAAGTTGATTATTGGTTGAGGGGAACCTTGAGGAAGCTACAGTTGTTAAAAAACCATTGCTTTGTTGAGACAGGCAATTAGATCATCTCCTGGAGAGAAAACAGGAACAATAAAACCTGAGTCTACAAGAGGTGACTCAGTCATTGGTTGTGTAGAAACTTAAGGTGATTGATAAGCAATTTGTGGAACAGATGAGGTTTAATGATTCATTTGAGACTGATATGGATATGATGATTAAACTGATGAATGATTGAATTGAGGTTGTGATGGATAAGTTGATGAGTAATGTTGAGTGGGATGAATTGATCCATATTAAGATAGTGAAAACTGTTGTTGAAGCTGAGGATTGTTGTATGAGGACTGATAAGTGTTGAAGTGAGGTGGTGTCATCTGCTGATTTGCCATAAATGCAAGTGGATCTTGATTGCGTTCACAGAGAAGACGGACTTCATTTGCATGGAGTTCGTGTTGTTTAAGATATACATGAAGCTGATCAAAGTTGGTAGTATGCAAATCCATCACGAGCTTGACATCAGTCACAAATTTACTCCATTATGGTGGAAGACTGTTTAAGAACTTGGTATTAACTTGAAATTTCTCCATTTTCATGTTGTAAATGTTCATGTCATTAATCAGCTGAGTGAATCTCAAGTAGTACTTATGAAGTGACTCCCCCTTGATGTAAGTAAACTTATCAAATGCATCATACAGTTTACACTCTCTCTCCTGCTTAGTCAAAGAGGTACCTTGCATCAGTAGTTGAACTCTCTCCCATAAATCTTTAGCAACTCTGTGATGATTCACAAGTGAATAGATATCAGCTGAAAGACCTTGAAGAATGATATTGGTTGCTTTCATATCACAATCAGCTTGGATTTTCTTCGCAGCAGATAATTCAGCATATTTCTTTGTTCTGGTCACTCCATTCTCTTCAATAGTAGGCCAAATGAGTGGACCATTTTCAACTGATTCAAGTATCATTCTCTCATGCTCTCTATTTTGCATGTAAAGTTCCACTTGAATTTTCTAAGAATCATACAAGTCCGTGTCCAACATTGGTGGACGATTGTCAGCACCGGAGAGTATCATGTACTCAGCAAGAGTATTCTTTTGTCCAAGTAGAATAATAGAATCCATTTCAATTTGATGAGAAAAGATAACCTTTTGATCGTTCAGTGATAAGGGGTTGTTGTGATAAATTGATGTTTGTGTTAAGTGAATGAGTCTTAAGATTACACGAGATTTTACTATTCTTGATAAAACCGAGAAAGTACTTCGCGAGATTTTACAGATCACAAAAAACCGTATAAATATCCAAGGCTATACGCTAAGATCCAACTATGGTATAAATGTAGGTATAAATCGCTGGATGTAAATCGTTGGATTTAACTATGGTATAAATCGCTGGATTTATGAAATGTATAATTCGCTGGATTTAAGTGATGTATAAATCACTGAAACCACACAAGTATAAATAGCTGAACCACACACGTATAAATCGGTAAAACCAACGTATAAATCGCTGAAACCAACAACGTATAAATCGCTGAAACCAACAACGTATAAATCGGCGAAACCAACAATGTATAAATCGTTGAATTCAAACAGTGTGTATAAAAAGCCATCTTCAAACACTTCAAATCACTTAAAAACATAATTTTTGACGTTTTTACTTGAAATCACTTGTACTTCTTGCTATTATAAGACTAGTAGAATCTTAAAAACACAAACTTTATGATTTTAACACAAAAAAAATTCCGGATCAAGATTTTAGACCCAAAAACAAGTTTGAACCAAAAATACTCAAAAATGAAGATTTGTGATGTTATGAAAGTTATGCTTTTAAACAAGCTAATACTATGATAGATAAACAAGAAAGTACTAACCTTTATGGTATTAGAACACACAAAAGATGAAATCTTTTGTATATGGTTCGAACCAAAACACACGCACAAAACCAAGTAAACAAACGAACACAACACCAAACTATATCACCTCATGGCTCTTGATACCAATTGAAGAATATAGATTATCTAATCTTACACACAAAAGAAAGAAGAACTAGAGAGAGAAAAGAAGGATGAACACTTCTAGAGAGAGAAAGAAAATGAACAAAATTAGATTGAGAAAAGTAAACAACCAACCCTCTCCAAGGCATGGAGAGGGGTATAAAAACTTAGTCTATGGCCGGCCATGGTGTTCTTGATGGGCTTACCATGGGCCTTGGGCCTTACTAGCTTACTTAAGTTCTAACAATTATACTACGAGCCCGTCATACAATAATTATGGAAGTGACCGATACTTTCGTATTCCTAACAGTACTTCCTTCAATTCATGTTGTAATCAAGTAAGACTATCTTAATCATTCAATATGTCTTGTTGTGTGATTCTTATCTGTTCTTGCTTTATCTTTAACATGCTTGGCTAAACCTTCTATTGTGTTCATTTATGATTGTATGAAACCTAGAATGTAGATCTTAGTGATGTTGCTTTTTGTGATGGATATGCATGCTAGGTCTTAGAAAACCAGCTTTTGTCTGTATCGATGTTGATATGTCTAGGAAAACATAATTGTGTAGAAAGGATACCATCGAGTAATAGTCTTCATACTACCTTGCCCCTTAATATGGTTGATCCACTCTTAATATATTTCACATGCATTTAATATACTCTTGGGGGCCGGGTAATAGTCTTCATACTACCTTAATTTGTGTTTTACCTCAACAGAATATTAAATAGACGACGGGTTCATGTAATTCGTTCATGACTTAGGAAATAATTACATAGATCATCATAAGTGTGACAAAGCAACAACACTAGGAGAAGCAATCTAGGGAGTAATACATGATTAAATGATCACAATCTTTTATTATATTGTTATCACCAGTAGCTTAGTTTATTATTTAGTTTATAGCTAAAACCAAACCAAACCTCTCAACATATGATTTACTGCTTTCTTATAAAATATAAAAATACAAAAAGAATCTTCTCTCAACCCCTAGAATTCTGTTAGACCGTGATCAAGCCTTCCCAACCTATTCCCCTAGAGAATGATAACAACCCTCGAGTCTTGCCTATACTACTACTACAACGGTTAGGTACTCTGCCTAGAGAGTTGTAAAACTTCTTGTAGAAGTCCCTTACGACAACCGCATCAGTCCATATGAGTTTAGAGTATTCAGTCCTTCTGAAATTGAAGCACCAAGGCTGCAAAAAGAAGAGGATTTAAGAGGAGATGATTTAAAACACTATGAAGCTGAGATTGAGGCAATGAAATTGATTCTAATCTCTATTCCAAATAACATCTATAACTTTGTGGATGCTTGCACTACTGCAAAAGCTATGTGGCAAAGAGTTGAACATTTAATGCGAGGAACTGTGTAAAACCAGGTTGACAAGGAAACACGTTTCAATAAGGAGTTTGATCAATTTGTTGCTGAACCAGGAGAAGCATTCATCTCAGTATACAATCATTTTGCTCAGTTAATGAATGATTTGAAACGAAATCATAACATATTTCCAAAAGTCACCATTAACACAAAGGTCCTAAACTGTCTACAACCTGAATGGCTAAAGTATGTTACTCAAGTTCGTCTTGCAAAAAGATTGACTAAGGATTCCTATGATAATTTGTTTGATTACCTTCAACAATTTGAGAAACTGGTAAATGCATCAAGAGCAAAGAAGTTAGAGAAATCTTACGATCCTCTTGCATTGGTAGCACACATGTGTTCCTCATCTAGAACCTCATCACCATACTATGTCACACATCCCTATTCCGTGGTTGATTATGATGATGATTATCAAGGGGATACAGTTCAAAACAACTCTGATGATCCACTCACTTCTGCAATGATTTTACCTGCTCGTGCCATTACTTGAAATTTCTCTAGTGCAACAAATAACCGTCTTCGTACCTCCTCTAACACCAGAAATCAAGCCATTTTTCAAGGTGACAGAGTGAATATTCAAAGCAAGAATTCTGGTAATGATGGCAGAAATACAAGACGTGCATATGTTTAAGAGGAAGTCATTGAGAGTAACAATGTTCAAAATGATGCTAGAAACATTCAGAGATCTTCGAACTACGTCTTCAGGAACTGTTGCAAATGTTCAATGCTACAACTGCAGTGAGAAAGGCCACTATGCTCGTAATTGTCCAAAGCCAAGAATCAAGGATTCAAAGTACTTCATGGAACAGATGCTGCTAGCAAAAATAGGATGAAGCAGGAGTTATTCTTATCGATAAATAAAATGATTTTCTCTTTGCTGATGCTTCACGGATGGAAGAAATTGAGGATTAAGTGCAAACATTTGCTTGATGGTCAGAATTCAACCAGTAAACATTGATTTTGATGCTGGGCCAAGCTATGATTCTGCATTTCTCAGTGAGGTACAAACTCCATCTACAAGTTATGTGAATCCGCTATTTGCTAAAGATAACCAAGAGCAAAAGTATCCGACGCAAACTAAAATTATTAACAAATCAATTGGTGATGATCAAATTGATAGCAATATTATATTTGACGAACCAAATGAAGATGTTAATAGTGGCAGTGTTGAAAACGATAACAATGTTCAAGATTCATATGAATTAGAGAAATTAGTAAGAAATGCGTATAAGGAAGCTGAGAAACAACAAATAATTGCTAAAAAGTTCAACAACAAAACAAATGTTGACCAAACAGCTTGAGTTGTATAAGGAAAAGGTTTGGATTTTTGAAATAACCAAAGAAAAGACCAATAACTACTTTAACGAATATATTAAGGCTGATCGAAAAGCAAAACGATTTGAACAAGAGTCACAATCTTAATTTATTCGTGATCGAGACATCATTTGATATTTAGAACAACAACGTGATAAATTAGATTTGAATGTTGTTGAATTAAAAAGGCAAACGGTGGATCTTCAAAAGACTCAATCAATTTGGAAAGGCAAAATGAGTGAAAACGAAGATCAATACCATGACACAATTCTAAATCTCGAAGCGAAGGTTAAAAAGAATGTGGACACGGTGTTAAAAATTAGGAATTCTTTACAAGGAATGTTTATGCTTGGACCAAAACCTATGTCATTTTATGATTCTAAATTGAAACATGGGTTGGGGTATGCGAATCCTTATACTCTCAAGAAAGCAATTTCTCAAAATCCAAAATTGTATGATGCTTCGTGCTTGGATGATTCAAAAATTCATATGAATGTTAGAGATACAGAGGACATTCTTGAGGATGCTATCAAGAGTCAAATAAAAATGAAAAACAAGATGAAAGATCCAATTGCTATTGAGAAAAAACAAAATGTGTCTACAATTGACTACAACAAGTTAAATGCTTTTTATGAAGACTTTGTTCCACAAAAAGAACTTTCTGCTGAACAAAAATATTTTCCTCCATATTTTATATCTCCTAAAGATCCTACAAATGAAAGTTCAATGTATCCTTATTCTAAGACACAACCCACTAAGAAACAAATGCCGAGTGCAAACCCAATACTAGTGGATTTGAATCAAATGGAAAATGATTTTCAAACATTGTTTGGATTATTACAAACAAAGTCTAAACGGGAAAGCATTTTTTATACCTCTCTAGAAGAAATACGGTTGAATGACTTTTGTCAACGAGAACTTAAACCAATTCTTTAAGATTTGCATTTTAAGTTGGAAATCTTTCAAAAACGATTTTTAAGAGATATAAAAGAAATGAAAGATGTTTTTGAGGCAACAAAAAGTGATCTTTGTGAGACATGGAAACAAAGTGAACTTTTGAAATATCAACTCTTGGAAGCAAGTCTCAAGCATGAAATCGAATGTTGTGTGTTGTTGAGTCATCAATGTGTAGATAACAATATGAAAGATAAGATTGAGAAAGTTCAAAGGGACTCCATTGAAATCCAAGAGGGCATGCAAAAATGAATAAACATTCTTGAAAACGATGTTCAAAGATGTCAAAAACAAAGTCTTGATTTTGAATTAAAGTTGCAACATGAAAAAGAAAAACGAAAATGTGAATCTTCTTTGAAAAACATTTGTGGAACCTCTTGGATATCAAAAATGGAAAAGCTTGAGAGTGAGAATGTGTCTTTGGAATTTCAAGTTCAATCTTTGATAAAAGAACGGGAAAATGTTAAAACATAAGGCCTCCATGGACATTGCATGTCAAAATAGTTCGGAGGATCCTATTATTTTAGTAGGACTAAACATGAGCATGTTTAGTTTGGGGATTGATGGTGGCGGTTCGGTGTTGGATGATGATTGGTGGCTTCGTGAGAGATGTGTTCATTATATGGAAAACATATAGTGAACGTTCATCAACTTCAACCCAAAAATGATGGAGTTCGGTTGTGGATTACAACAAAAGGCAAGAGTTACCATGTGCTTCAAGGAAATTTCCAGGGATGGAATGGGCAAGATGGTGGGTGAAGGTGATGGAGTATCAAATTAGACATAAAGGGGGTGTAATTGGGGAAAGATGTGTAGTGTGTATGACACATTGATGCTTATCCTTGAGTTGGAGGTGGTGTCGAGAACTCTTGGAGGAGGAGAGTTGATGGGGTTAAAGTCGACCATTGGTGCGGGTGATGTTGATGATGTTGGTGATTTTTTAGTAATCAATTGAAGATTGAAGAAGTGTCTTTTGTTGTTGGTTGTTTTGGAGGGTGCATTAGGTAGCACTAGGTGATGAATTTGGAATTTGGGTGATGGAGTTTTGTGTCATCTTGGGTTACAAAATCCACAAACAATTGTTCTTTGCGTGGAATGATGTTGATTTTGGTCTCTTGGAGACCTTGGAAATGGAAGCTCTAGTGGAGGCTACGAATGTGTATGGTTGTGATGTGAGTGGAAGGAGGATGGCGAATTGGTGTTATGCTTTTGCAATTGACAGGGAATTTATGGGAAGAGGATTTAGTATTGAAAATGGAATGAATTTGGGATAAGTTTAGGGGAATTCCAAATGTTGTTCAAGCGTTCTGGGTAAAGATAGCTATTACTAGGTAAGAAGGCTAAAAGCAATGAAAAATTTATTTTACCCGCTGGAAGGCCTCAAGGGCAAGGTCCACTTAAAATTAACGGGGCTGGGCCCTTATGAATTAAGGGGGCCGCCCACTGGTGGTTCTATTTTTCATAGAAAAACGAATTTTTCTCAGAATTTTTGTGAGGGTATTTTTGTTTTGGTGGTTAATTTGCAGCAAGCCCTATAGAGTTTTTATAAGCCAGATTTTAATTCTTATACATATAATTAAAACACATTAAAGTTCTGAAAACCAAAATGGCATAAAATAGTCTGATTTAATAAAACAACCAAAGGTTTAAGGCATCATAGCAAACAAGTACCTAAAAGATAACCAACATATAAGTCTTTTCGACTATATTCTGGATGATCCACCACACAGCTGTTAATAACATACACATAATTAAGTTAAAAATTGTCTTAAACTACATTTAGCCATCTAGTTCACTCCACTCCTATGTCTTCATTTCTTCTTCTTGCTAAACACTCCTTTTAGTGCCTTTCTAAATGACTTGAAACCTCTCCGCATCTCCTTATGCATTCTTGCGTTTGGTTTAGCAAGGTGGTTTGTCGTTTAAAGAAAGTTTCATCGGTTTGTTCCGAAGCGGAAGGCATTTTGTAGTTTTGGTAGTTGAGTGGATTAAGAGAGTTAAGATAGGTGGTAGGAGATAGAGTACTTGCACGATGAAGTTTCGACATCTCATCATAATCATCTTGCTGGTGATGACGATGCACGTGCAGTGTATGCATGAGAAGATGAGGATGAGACGGAATGGCGTGCCTTGCCACGATCACTTCGAGGTCTCCGAGTTTGTTTAAGAGCAAGAGGAAGCATGACTCGATCAACAATGTCATAAATGCCATTTTCGAGGTGAGGATATGCTTCCATGATGTGTCTGATAAGACGATGTCAAGAACATACCATTATGGAGATGGCGGTTGGAGTTTCTCTAGCACAATTCGATTGTTTGTCAAGAAGTAAGCAACGATTGTAATGTTCCTCGGCACAACACCAAACAAATGTGAGCAAGACAAGCAGGGAGATGTCCCATGTCCGTCCTAGTTCCAAACACATTCTCTCGAATGAGTTCTTTCCCATTGCTTATGCCTGGGATTGTTCCTTAGTGGGATTTGATTTGGAAGGTGATGGGTGGACGCGTTTGACTTTTAATGGTACGGTCTACATGGACACGTTCCCAAATTCAAGAAGTCGAATAATATTCTCGGATGTTAGAAAAGGTCGGTAGAATATGAGTCCTTGGGGTTTTTTTTTTCTTGAGAAATACTCAAGAGATCCAAAAGGTCCCCATTCCGGGGTGGTGAAAAGGCTGGACCGTTGTAAGGGAATTTGAGGGATTTGACCGAATTTTTTTTTGTATTTTTAGGGGCAAGAGTGAGAGTTATGATTTCAGTGTGAATCATAAGGAAGATGACAGGATTAGCCATATTCATCGGTTTATGATACCGTTGGACTTGACTATAGTAAACATGATAATGCAATCTTGGAACACTCGGTTCGTCTGATTTTAAGAGACAATCGAAGCCGAATATTTGTGAAGGGACGCTCGTCGTTGTCTGGATTTGTAGTAGGATTGATCACATCACGACCTTTTGTGAATGTTGCGATATTTCAATGGATTTCGTAGAATTTGGAACTTGTGGCGGAACATGTCAGGGATTTTTGATACTTTTCAGAGAGTAGGATTTGGTGTGAGGGATCGATCGTGGAAGTGGATCTTGGAATTTTATCACCTAAAACAAGTTATCAACAACATAGGTGTTAAAAGAAAATTTTATACTAAATATATTGAATTTTAGTATAATGAAAATGTGGAGACAAGGATTCTTCGACCATAAAAATAAGAAAAACAAACTTATGAAGTGTTCCCTATGTTCTATAATTTATTTTTGACCTTAATCTACGATGTCGAAGAATATATATTTGTTATATATTTCACACACAGATAATGACCAAACAACTCCCGTATTAAAATGGACTTAGTTTTAAGCCTATGTCTAAAACTATTATGTCAAGTAAATATCATGGTGATGAGTATAGGTTGTTATTTTTTAACTTGACAAAAGTTAAGATGTGTTTGTTTTTATTCAAAATCATGCTTCTTAATGGTTATGCCAAAACAAAACGCCCCTGTATTTTATACCAATCACGAAATATTATCAACAATTATATATGAATTATATATCTTGATGACTTATACAAGCTAGTTAAAGTGTTATATAAAGTGACAAAATTATGGTTGTGCATTTTGACTCTCTAGTAATTGATCCATAAAGAAACGAGCCAAACACCATCTTATTTTCTATAATACATTCTCTATTAATTCGAAAAGTACTACATTCAGAAATGTACATTTTGATTGTGAAAAATAGTGTTTTTGTTTTTACCATGTTTTTGGCATGAATCAACAATGTATAAACTTTGTTAAAAAAAAATGGAAGTATATTTATGACAATTTCGATCAAAAAATTTTTGCACTCATTTTTGTGTTTTGATTCAACTTTATCATGAATGTAGTGTACTATGGATTACGCGGTATCATTTTAGTTATGGAAATCCTAGAACAAAAATAAAAATATATGAAAAATGATGGAAGAACGACCTGATTTGGATTGGGAGCAAATTGGAAGAAGCATGGAAAACTTACAATTGATGTAGTTGATTGATTTGTTTGTAATTTTCCCCTTGTGATTTTGTTAATTGGATGATTTGAACGGTTTGGATTTTGGTGAATATGGTGGTGGGGTTTATTTCGTCACAGCTAGTAGAAAGTAAGGAACAGACAGGAAAAAAAATTGCGTGTTGGCTATGTACATTTTCGAATGAAAAAGGCGAAGTTTGTTTTTCCACGTGGCAGGCCCCCTTAAACATATTAGGGGATTTATTCACCGCACAAACTCTACCACGGCCGGTCCCCTTTAATTCTTAAGGGGGCCGCCCTTAAAAAAAATTCTGTTGATTTTGGTCAAGTTGTTGTTTAGAATGATATATTGGCACTTTTTTAATTTACCTTTAGTTTAATTAAAAGGTCTTGGACTATTTCCGAACGAGATACTCAAGACGTTCAATTTTGAGAGGGATTTGAGATGAGTTTTCTTGCAAAGGAGAAGAAATTAATTATTTGAAAAGAAACTTAATTGATTCAATTTGGAGATGCAGACGAGTATTGAGAGTGAAGATAATGGATGAAATAGTGAGACGTAGTTGAGAACTAATCAAGAAGTTGATTCGACTAGACGTAGATGATGGTTGACATGGCATTCCGAGACGCATCGTTGAAGTAGAAGGGAGTTATGTTTCATCTCCATTAGTGTGTCTATGAATCTTCAGCGCGATGATTCCTATTCTATGTTAATTCGTTAACCTTGCTTGCTCATCTTCATCTACGTGAGTTTGCTATGGTGGTCATAGCAAGATTTCAATTGATCGACGAATAATGATATATCTACGCATAAGAGGAGTTATTATAATAACTAATCTCTTCAAAGCTAAAAAACCAAGGAAAATTGTATTTTCTAGAGAATACACTATTTTAAGAACTAATAATTACTTTCATCTTCATAGTAAAAATAATCTTTTATACTTATAATTTATATTCTACGAATATGAAAGGTGTCGTACCTTAGACTTTAGATATAATCTCGTTAATGTCTTCACAATGTAAATGATAAGGGTTAATGGGAACCTTGTCATGAATTTTTTAGTTCCGTCAGACAAGTATGTTGTAGATAAAACACCATTTCCCAAAGATTTGTAAAGGTTTAGCCATTTGGTCCCCAAGTTTTCATGTATCCGGAGGGTATTGTTTCCACATATGTTTTGCATTTGATTTTGGCACATACATGGTGAACAACTTCCACATTGAGTGAAACTAAGTGGATGTGAATGGTTCCTTATTATGTAATTAGGATAGTTTTCGTTACCTTGGTCTCTCCTAGGTTGAGGTGTTTTAGACGGGCGCACGTTAGGATATTAGTCATTATCCGGAGAGGGTGGTGTTTTAGGACTATTTATTGGTTTAGTAAATCCAACTTCGGGTTTTAAGGAGGGTTTGTAAAAATGTTTTACCTCATCATCACTTGCAATAGGAATTTTAGTATTATTTATAAGTATAAATTTTGGTTTGATTATTTCAATTTTTCCTTATTGACTCGACTTCTTGGATTTTACAAACTTTTACTCTGTTTGGGTTTCGCTAGGTGATCTTTGGAAAACATCTAAAACTACTCCGGATTTATCTCCGGAAGTCTTTTGAGAATTTATTATTTTCTTAAGTGAGTGACTACTATCATTAAATTTATCTAGCCTAGATATTTCTTTTCTAAGCACCACACATTTATCAGCTTAAGATCCTTGACATAATTATAATTCTTTAATTTATTTTCTTAACCCTTTTATAACCTAGAAATTTGTTTTTTAGTTCTAGTACTTCATTTTCTAATTCTATTTAGCTGTTTTAGAGTTTATTCTTTTTGCCATGACTTTTAGTCCTAATTTGCATAGTCTACTATATTCATTATCTAAGTCATTTTCGTCTAGTAATGATTGGTCATCACTAAAATATTCGGTTTCGGAAAGTACCTCATTGGAATCTTTAGCCATAAGACACTTTTCGTCCTTTGTCTTCTCCTCTTCATCATCGTCGCTATCACTCCAAGCTCCTCCCACGAACGCCCTTTGATTTTGATATTTTAAATAGGTTTATAATTCTCTTTTGTTTCATTTGGTACGTTCTCCGAGGAGATTGATTTGTGATTTCTCAATGACAACAATTTTCTTTAACTTGTCCTTATTTTGGGCCATCTTTATTTCTTTGGGAATGATCTTCTTTCTTCATATGGTTGTTTTACGAATCGTCCTTGTCTTTTGAAGAATTTCTTGAAGTTTCTTACGGCCATGGCGTATTCTTCATCTTCACTATAGGAGGTTGAACTATCTTATCACTAGATCCCTTTTTCTAGCTTTCAGGCAAGAAGATCTACTTTGTTCTCTTTCTTGTTTTTGACGGTTTTCAGAGTTTTCTTGTTACTTCTTCATAGACTTTTAAAATTTCTCAACAAGTTCGTCAAGTGAATGAGTTGTTAGATTCTGTATGATTCTTTAATTGCCGGGAACTTTGGCACGCCAATTTAGATGCAATGCCCTAAGAAACTTCCTAACCAATTCTGCTAGAAAAACTCATCAAGTGCCTTTTAAGATAGTACTAATATGTGTTCAAATTTAGCAAAAGCATTATCTATTGTTACCTCTTTTGGAATCATGATTTGTTCATATTGTTGAACAAGAAGATCTATTTTATTTGCTTTGATTGATTATTTACTCATGATGATGTGATTAACACAACAGTATCACCAAATTTCCTATTTGCGGTTTGGAACATAAATATTCATTTCATATTTATTAGTGGTAAAGCATTATTAATTACTAATTTTGGCTTTATTATTTTTAGAAGTTTTTTTAGCTCATTCATTTTGTTTGTGAAAGATACTAATTTCATCCTTTTAGTTTCGGATTAAATTTGAATGGGATAAAATACCATTGGTTTAATAACATGTCAAAGCATCTTTCTAGTTCTTTTTGACTTTACATAAGTTTTGAATTATTTTTCCAATAAATAAATCATTCCATTCAAATAGTGGTGGTCCTTTTGATGATTGCCACCTTCTAAATATTTTTTCGATTCACATAAGATCCGATTCAAGTTTTAAAAATACAATTATTTTAAAAATCTTGTTTAAGTAATTGTGGAAAACTAGAAGGGTGGGTTTTAAATAGTTTACCGTTTTTTTAATATAGTTTTATGTATATTTGTCAAAACTTATATTCGACCTTCTGTGAATTCAATGCTTATGGAAATACAATGTAAATATATGAATGGATAAAGTAAGACACAGAGATAAGAGTTAAGAACAATCAAACCTCAACGCCGAGGATTATAGTGTTCGGTTAACGAAGCCCTTTCGCCTATCCACTCTCGGCACCAAACTTCGAGAGTTTTATTCCCGTATGTCAACAAACTCCCTTATTGCGGATGGAGAAAAACGTACACACGTTGCTTATCAATTTACGACACTAAGTAAATGTCGAGTTCTATTCTTAGCTAGACACCAATCTATCACAACACAACTTCACGACTTGTTCACGAATTCACAACTTTACGACTTCTTACAAACTTCAAAAACTGCTTCACTAACTTCACGAATTCCTTTAAAACTTCACGTTTTTCACAACTTCCGGACTTCATTCACCACACTACATATATCACAAATATCATAACACTATTGGTAAGAATTAACAACGCATCTAACCTCATACTTACAAAGATCACCAAATCTAGCTATTACACCACAATAAAGTATACAATTAATTTACAAATATATGATATGATTCAACAAGATTGCTATGCACACTAGGTGTAATTACTTCTTTACTTGACGTATGGAAGTATTCTTCTCTTGCACTTGAGGAATAATATAGCTTGGAAGCACTTAGAAACAAAGCTTTGAGTATTAAATGATCAAAGGATTTTAGAGGGATAAGTGGGTTGTTTTTGAGGGAGAAGAATGAGTGCAAAAGGTAAGAATAATTGTTGAGGAATAGGTCCAGTATTTATAGGGCAAGAAGGAGGGAGCGAAAAGTCTATGAGCACCCTTAATAGGGTAGTTCGGCCCCCCTTTTAATTAAGGGGGCCGCCTATGGATTTAAGGGGGGTCAGCCCCTTTCAGACGCTCCTCTTTTTTGTTCCTATCAGGGGAGGTGTTTACTGGTCCTTTTCCTAGTCGTTTTAGGTTCGAAATTTAAATTCAAATTGTCTTTATTTTGATTAAAACTTTTTTAATGTAGACAAATGTTTTTGTAAGTTTAATAAAAACATGTTTACAACATTTTATTAAAAGTTTGCAGGTTCGAATAAAAAAATTTCCTTGATCACATAAAATCCATCAAGCAATTTATTAATTTTAATTTAAGTGATATAATTGTTGAAATGAGAATATTTACTACTAAAGACTTGTTTACGTATAATTTTACGTTGAAGGTTTTTATATTTTTTGGATTATCTAAACCGTAAAGATGTGAAAAAAAAAATATTATTAATGTTTTCTAGGCATTTATTTTTGTCAACAGATTAAGTGTAAAACTTTGCTTGATGGCTAGAATTCAACAGCAAAACATTGATTTGTGCTGGGCAAAAGTAATGATTATGTCATTTCTCAGTGAGGTCAAATCCATCTACCAGGTATGTGAATCGCTATTAGCTAAGATAACCAAATAGCAAAAAGATCTGGCGGAACCATAAATTATTAACAAATCAATTTGTGATCGATCAAATTGATCAGCAATATTATATTTACATGATCCAAATGAAGATGTTAAAATATGGACAGTGTTGAAAACGATAACAATGGTTCACAGGACTCATAGAATTAGAGCAATTAGCAAGAAGATGTGTATAAGAAGCGCTTAAAGAAACAACAATAATTGTATAAAAGTTCAAACAACAACACATTACTGTGACCAAACAGCTTGAGTTGTATAAGGAAAAGGTTCGGGTTTTTGAAATAACCAAAGAAAAGACCAATAACTACTTTAACGAATATATTGAGGCTGATCGAAAAGCAAAACGATTTGAAAAAGAGTCACAATCTCAATTTATTCATGATCGAGACATCATTCGAGATTTAGAACAACTACGTGATAAATTAGATTTGAATGTTGTTGAATTAAAAAGGCAAACTGTGGAACTTTAAAAGATTCAATCAATTTTGAAACGAAATAATGAGTGAAAAATGAAGATCAATACCATGACACAATTAAATCTCGAAGCGAAGGTTAAAAAGAATGTGGACACGGTGTTAAAAATTAGGAATTCTTTACAAGGAATGTTTATTCTTGGACCAAAACCTATGTCATTTTATGATTCTAAATTGAAACATGGGTTGGGGGTATGGAATCCTTATACTCTTAAGAAATCAATTTCTTAAAATTCAAAATTGTATGATGCTTCGTGCTTGGATGATTCAAACATTCTATATTAATGTTAGACACTGGAGGAATTCCTTGAGGATGACTACCAAGACGTCAATAAAATAAAAAACAAGATGAAAGATCCAATTGCTATTGAGAAAAAACAAAATGTGTCTATAATTGACTACTACAAGTTAAATGCTTTTTATGAAGACTTTGTTCCACAAAAAGAACTTCCTGCTGAACAAAATTTTTTTCTACTATCTTTTATATCTCCTGACGATCCTACAAATGAAAGTTCAACGTATTCTTCTTATGAAGACACAACCCATAAGAACAAATGCCCAAGTGGGAACACATAATACTAGTGGAATTTGACATTCAATATGGAAAATTGATTTTTTAACATTGTTTGATTATTACAAACAAAGTCTAATACGGGAAAGATTTTTTTTTTATACGTCTCCTAGAAGAAAATTATGGTTGAAAGATGTTTGTCAACGAGAGATTAACCAATTCTTCAAGATTTGCATTTTAAGTTGAATCTTTCAAAAATGATTTTTAAGAGATATAAAGAAATAAAAGTGTTTGAGGCACAAAACAGTGCTTTTGTGAGACATGGCAACAAAATGGAATTTGGAAAGATCACTTTGGAAGCAACTCTCAAGCATAGAAATCGAATAGTTGTGTGCTGTTGATTGCCTTTGTCTGAGACATGAATGTTGTGAGATAGCAATATGCAAAGATGAGAATGAGATTTCCAAGGGGAACTTCATTAAAATCCAAGAGGGCATGCAAAAACGGGAATAAAACATTTTCTTGAAAAATGATGTTCAAAGATGTCAATATAACAAAGTCTTGATTTTGTATTCAAGTTGTACATGAAATGAAAAAACGAAAATGTGAATCTTCTTTGAAAAATGTTTTGTGAAACCTCTTGGATATCAAAAATGGAAAAGCTTGAGAGTGAGAACGTGTCTTTGGAATTTCAAGTTCAATCTTTGATAAAAGAACGGGACATGTTAAACAGAATATCAAAAACTTTTTGATTCAATCAAAAAGACACGTGCTCAAACTCAAGGGGAAATCAATGAATTGATTAAGAATGTTAAACAAAAGACATATGCTTATGCGGATGTTCGTGCTCAAAATCAAGATCTTTTGTTGCAAATCTCTGAGTTGAAAGCTAAATTGAAAACTGTTGAAAATGATAAGTCTATAAACACTAAGTTTGACAAAGCAAATGTTTCTAACAAACTTCTTTTATGTCACACCATCAAACAAACCGTTTTCAAAAAGAATAAGAAAATGTGTTCTAAAAATAGAAGAGAAACATGTTTTGTCAAAAAACAGTCAACTTTATAGACTTAACCTAACAACAACAAGCTAGAGGGATAAAAATGTTATTGCACCAGGAATGCACAAAGTTGGAACGAGCCAAGTCACACATACAAATAAAGCTAAGAGTGTTTTATCTTCTACAGGACTGAGCGCTACTTCTAGTGTTAGAAGACCATCAAATAGGGATTCATCATTCAAGAATAGTGTCATTTCAAACACTAAGAATTCATCAAAGAAAGTAGAAGTTTCTGATAGGACAAATAAAAAATCAGATGTTGCATCTAAGAATGTTAGGTTAGATACGTTTGTAACTAATGATGAAATAAAAAATGCTCTTATAGCGAAGAATGTATTATATGTTTCTTATGTTAAGAATGTGCTTATCCCATGTCATGATAATTGTGTTGTGAAATATAAATTGAATGTGCATTCGAATGTTAGAAGAGCTTTATTCATTACTCCTAGAATAGTTAAATCAACGTTTACAGATACTACTCTAGTAGTTTCTAAGACTAGGTTTCTGTTAGGACAGTTCAATCTAAGTACTTAGATACTACTCCCATAGTGTCTAAAGCTAAGATAGTTACGGATAATCCCTTAAGTGCCAAAAATAAGGTCTCTAGTATCTTTTCTGTGCGAAATAGTTCACTTAGCAAATACATGAAGAACAAAATTTGAACGAGTCGAATGTGGCAAAAGTGGTACGAATTACAACCAAATGTTGGTTGGTTACCTATTACAACGACTGCGCTTGTTAAAAATAGTAAATCCACTATTAAAACATCGGTTTCTGCGAAAAAATGGGTAGTTAAATTGTCCACTTGTCCATGTATAGTATCTTCATGTGTTGCAGGTTGTTCAGATCATTCTGTGGATTGTTTATAGTGGTTGTTCTAAGCATATGACGGGTGATCGTTCACTGCTGAAAAATTTTGTTGAGAAATTCATGGGAACCGTCCGCTTTGGGAACGATCATTTTGTAGCAATCACAGGATATGGTGATTATGTACAAGGCAACATCACGATTTGTCATGTATATTATGTTGAAGGCTTAGAACACAATCTCTTCAGTGTTGGACAATTTGCGATGATGATTTAAAAGTTGCTTTTCGTTCAAAAACATGTTACGTGCGAAATCTGGAAGGAGATGATCTGCTTACAAGAGACCGTGAATCCAATTTATTTACTATCTCCATTCCCGATATGGCTGTTTCTTCACCTGTTTGTCTAATGTCCAAAGCTTCTTCGACAAAGTCATGGTTATGGCACCGCAGACTCTCGCATCTTAATTTCGGTACTATAAACGATCTTACCAAACATGACTTAGTTGATGGTCTTCCAAAGTTCAAATATGGCAAAGATCACCTTTGTTCTGCGTGTGAGAGGGGAAAGAGCAAGAAAGCTTCTCATCCACCTAAATTGGTTCCAAGTTCTCATTCCAAGTTGGAATTGCTTCATATGGATTTATGCGGTCCAATAAGGGTGGCTTCGATCAATGGAAAGAAGTATATTCTTGTGATCGTGGATGATTATTCTTGATTCACATGGGTATATTTTCTTCATTCAAAAGATGAAACCACTGAGATAATAAAGAAGTTCATTGCTCAAGTTCAGTTGAATTACGACGCTAAAATTCACAAGATTCAAACTAACAACGGTACTGAATTCAAAAATGCTACTCTTAAGGCTCATTATGAAAAGTTAGGCATTTTGCAACAATTTTTAACTGCTCGAACTCCTTAACAAAATGGTGTTGTTGAACGACGCAATTGTACTCTCTTCGAGGCTGCATGCACAATGCTTATCTTTTCTCGATTACCGGAATTTCTTTGGGCCGAGGTTGTTTCTACTGCTTGCTTTACCCAAAATCGATCAATAATTCATACAAGGCACAACAAAACTCCATAGAAACTTCTTCGCGGCAGAAAACCAAATGTGGATTATTTTCATGTGTTTGGTTCCTTGTGTTATCCAACAAATAATCGAGATGACCTTGGGAAGATGAAACCAAAAGTAGACATCGGTATCTTTATTGGATATTCGGAAACATCCAGAGGGTTTTGAATTTATAATCGTCGTA
The DNA here is from genome assembly GCA_026074375.1 of Tanacetum coccineum. Classification (NCBI taxonomy): domain Eukaryota; kingdom Viridiplantae; phylum Streptophyta; class Magnoliopsida; order Asterales; family Asteraceae; genus Tanacetum; species Tanacetum coccineum. The sequence goes on along the minus strand of BQNB010000883.1, from coordinate 53,189 downwards.
CTAAAAAGATTATGGAAACCATCCATGTCAAGTTTGACGAGCTCACTGCTATGGCTTCTGAACATGACAGTTTAGAACCCCATTTCACAATGATTTATTAATGATGATTCATCAGCAGAATCAATGAATACTCCATCCAAAGAAGATTTGGATAATTTGTTCGGACCAATGTATGATGAATACTTTGAGAAGAAGTCTTCTGATATGCCTATCAATTCCGCTGCACAACAAGTTCATAATCAAGAAGACTCGTCTTTAACATCTTCAACTGATACTAAAGCATACGAAGCTCCTCCCATTGTAACTACATCCGAAGAACAAACTTCTCCAATCTCTTTGACTATGGCTGATGAACTCTATCAATAAGACTCAGCAGAACTTGATGGAAATACATTGCTAACTCCGTATGATGCTCCAGACTTTTCTAAAGCCGAATCATCAACAAATCTAGACCAATCAAATATGCATGAGTTCCACCAAGTACAACTGTTAGATATTAGAAAAAGACTCGGTCACCCCGTATATTTATTGTTTATAATAGCTCGTAGTTTAATAGTTAATCGTATGTCTTTCGGTTTTAAGCCGGGTACTAATACCCGGTATTTTGTAAAAACTATATAAGCCTCTTCCAACTTTGGAAGAGGCAAGCTAGTCATTTATTCTTTTCTTATAAAACACATTTTCTCTCACTAGAAAATCTCTCTCATGTGTTTCTCTCTCTAGAAACTAGCCAAATCCAAGAATCGACCCCGTGTTATGATTTATGATATACCACAATTGGTATCAGAGCGCATGGGATGATTAGATCGTGTGTATGTGCGATTTCATGCTTGATCTAGATCAAAAAGTATACTTTTGAAGGCTCTAGCTTGTTTTTCTTGATTCTCCAGATTTTGATGTTGGTTATGTTAAAGTTTGGGTGTTACTAGTGGCTATAGCCTTGTAGTATTGAGTTGTGCAAAAGAAATCAAGTGGAATCGTTCAAAAGGGTGATTTATTGGTGTTTTTAAGTGATAAAGTTCGTTGTTCTTCGTGGAGAGTTGGCTGATATTCTTCGTGGCGAGTTGATTAAAATGGAATATTTTATTTAGTAGGTTACCAACTCTCTGACACACGGCGGGTTGCTTAGGTGACGAGTTGCTCAAGAGGCGAGTTGCTTTATACTAAGCAGCGAGTTGTTTACCAGCAGTTTGCTTAGGCAGCGGTTTGCTTAGGCAGCGGTTTGAACAGGTTGTCAGCGGTTTCAATATTTTAATAGCAAATATCTAAAGGAAACTCTGGCGGTTTGAAACCTCAGCGATGGTTTGATTAAAATATAGACGACGGTTTGTATTATTTCTTTGCGGCGGGTTGCTTGGCAGCGAGTTGTGTTCGGAGAGTTGCCTTAATTTCCACCAGCGGGTTGCCTTAATTCTTTGCAGCGGTTTGATAGCCTCTGGCGGCGAGTTGAGCTACTGTCTTAGACATTTGAAATATTTCAAACTTGGGACTTAATATTACTAAAACAAGAAACGAATACATTAACCTCACCACTTTTAACGTACATTCACTAATCATTGATCGATCAAAATATATCATATCATAATAAAACAAGATGTCTAGTATGTCAGAAGACATCCAGTGTGCTGGTTCTGATACACGCACACCAATGCTTGATAGAACAGACTTTGAATCTTGGCAACAACGTATACGTCTGTACTGTCTAGGAAAGGATAATGGAGAGAATATAATGAAGTCCATTAATGAAGGACCATTTCATATGGGAACGGTCTCAGATGTTATTGCTGGAGGAACTGAGGGTGCAGTTCAACAAGGTCCAGTACGTGCTAGAGTCCTTAACGACCTTTCAGCTGAAGAAAAGGAAAGGTATAAAGCTGACATTCGTGCAACCAATATCCTACTTCAAGGTATACCAAAGGACATCTACTCACTCATCAACCACTATACTGACGCCAAAGACATTTGGGAAAACGTGAAGATGATTCTGGAAGGTTCTGAGTTAACAAAGGATGACAGGGAATCTCAATTATACGATGAATTTGAACACTTCCGTCAAATCAAAGGAGAAACCATTCAAGGATACTATGTTAGGTTTACGAAGCTCATTAATGACATGAGAAACATCAAGATGACCATGCCCAGGATGCAGCTTAACTCAAAGTTTGTGAACAACATGTTACCTGAGTGGAGTAGATTCATAACTGAAGTCAAACTTAATAGAGGTTTGAAGGAGTCTAATTTTGATCAGCTTTATGCCTATTTGAAGCAACATGAGGTACATGCTAATGAGAACAGAACAATGATGGAAAGGTTCCTTCAACCAACTAATGATCCTTTGGCACTAGTGTCGAATGCCTCAGTTCAGCAGTATCCAACACAATCATCCAAGTCTCCACAATCCTCAAATGAACCATCTCCTGCTGACAACTTTCAACTGGACTCAGGAAGTTCTTCAACTGAAAACTTGATTGAAAGTTTATCCAACTCACTTGCCCTCCTCACTCAATCGTACAAATCACATCTTCCTCAAACAAACAATCAACTTAGAACGTCATCTAATGCAAGGAACAAAGCTACGGTTCAAGACGGCAGAGTTGTGGTTCAAGATGTCCGTGGAAGATACAATGCGAACAATCAAGGAAAACCATTTCAGAGAAACAATGCAAGAGGAAATGTTGTAGCTGGGAATGTAGGAGGTCAGAACAGAGGAGGCATTATTAATCCTGGACCAGCCAAACCCATTAAGTGCTACAACTGTAACGGACTAGGGCACATAGCACGAGAATGTCCAAGGCCAAAGCGACTTCAAGATTCAGACTACTTCAAGGACAAGATGCTACTAATGCAAGCCCAGGAGAATGGTGCAGTACTGGACGAAGAACAGTCGTTGTTTCTTGCAGGAGAACAGGTTACCAACGTTGATGATGATGTGGATATGATTCAAGAGGAATGATTTGCCACTAAATGTGGGAACCCATATTTTTGAAGCATGATGAATGTTGATGCATTCAACTCTGATGGTAGATGAGGGTCCCACTTCCAAGACCATGTTCATGGCAAATTCACATTGAAGATCAATCTACGATGAAGCGGGACATTCATTGACTCGGGTATAATCATTTTGAGTACAGAGTTTCATGTACCTTTCTAGATTCATATGAATGAGATCATGAAGTTAACGAGCTGCAAAACGATGTAACAAACAAACTAGTTGTGGACTCTGATGCTGACTATAGAGTGATTGTAATATTATTCCGTATGATCAGTTATGTGGAAAACAACGAAGAACATGTTGTACAAGGGTAATGATCTTTTGTACGACATGATGCACTAATGTCTATCTCGATGAACTGCATTAAACAGGGAGTACATCGGTAGATTATTAAATAAGCAGCCATGGTAATTGAATGACTCAGTGACCTCTGAACTTTTTGCGAGATATAAGGAACTGTCGGGGATATGAAAACGGGCAAAGTTTGAATTAACTGATAGAGAAAAAAAATTGATGGACAAATGAGTATAATCATATCGGACCGGAAACGAAAGGAATTCTTTTAAAATCTGAACTTTCATATCACACAAATATCCTTAGTTCTACAGTTGACCTTTAATAAGTCAAAAGACGCAAAAGAAGTACACTTTTGAAAAAAGGATTTTAAACAAAAAGAAGACAAATTCCTATGAAGAGTTTTTTGGATTAAAGAAGCTAAAAGATAAGATTGAAGATAGAGTATACAAACAGGATCAGGTCTGTTCAAACGTTCACATGTGTGTCAACCAAAAATCATTTATGTTGAAAAGCACCAAGGTTAGCAATAGGCTACAAAAATCTCGTATGTCTCGCTCATGTAAAGCAAGCTCAGTCTGCTCTGTATAATGGTCATGTACTTGTCACCACCAATCATACACCCACTGTCATACATGACTCAGAGGACACGCGTGAGTTAGCTGAGATAACTAGGAAAAAGAATGCTGTTGAAATGCAAAAAGCCCTGTCTATGTGTGAAAATAAGTTGGATTGCCCCCCCCCCCCCCCCCCCCCCGATTACTCGAAAGAGAACTTTTCTTGCAACCTATGCTCTGCCAAAGAAATCTGACCCCAGAAAGTATTTTGGTCCATAGATGCAACAACAGGAAAAAAAGGCTGAGACCTTAGCTCCAAAACAATTTCAGCATTGATAGTGTATCCACCCAATACTCCTGTCTCAAGCTTGTCCCCAGAATTCTTCCAACTAAAAGTCAGGTGAAAATTAATCTTTATGTACTCACACAACTTTTTACTGAATTTGACAAAACTTGCAAAACTAGAATCACCCCATCAGGTCTTACAGAGGGGGAAAGAGGTTTTGAGCAAACGAAAAGATGTTATACTCACTTGAAGTTTATTCCAATTTTCAAAAACTCTTAAAGAACAATTTGTTGGTGTTCAAACAGCCTCTTTTACAAGAAGTTAAAGAAATGGAAGTAAATTTTTGATTCAAATGAATACGAATAGTAGGACAGAATACTGTAGACAAGCAATGTGCTGAAATGAAAAGAAAAACCTCTCATTGAAAAATGAGAATCTGATTGTGAATTGTTTGTCGACTCAACTGCTGTATGATGTGGAAAAATCATGGGTTGTCTAGATCTTGAAGCTGACATGTCTAAAGTTCATGATGAGTCAAAACTTATTTCAAAACTTGAAAGGGAATACCTAAATTTGCAATTAAAGTATCAACATCTTCAAGAAAGTTTTGATAATAAAAATTCACAAGCATCACAGGAAGCTCCTGATTTTAACTCATTCTTTAAAACAGAATCCTCAAACATCAGATTAAGGAAAAAGGATAACGTTGATTCGAACCACTTGAAAGATCTAGTCGTAGTGTGAATGAAAGAGCACAAGTCCGTTGAAGCCTTATAATGCTGTAGATGTCACTGCTCTTATTGAACAAAATGATTGCAATAGAGTAGAACTAGAAAAGGTCAAACAACATTACAAGGAATTGTATGACTCAATTAAGATCACGCGTGCTCACACAAGTGAAAGACATCTACCATGTTGAATGAGCGATGAGAGTCTAAAAGGCTCAATTGCGAAGCATAAGAGCTTGTTTCACTAGTGACTTTGTCAAACCAAAAGTTCTTGCTCCTGGCATGTATGCCATTGACGTTAAACCCATCCCTCATCCCCTTAAGAACAATAGGAGTGCTCATTTAAACTATATCAGCCATCTTAAGGAGAGTGTTTGTAGAAAGGTTACGGGGATTGTATAGAGGAAGCTGAGTAGTTAAAAACATTGATAGTTCACTTAACTATGCTTGCCTATACACTAAGTTATCTCAGGAATTGTTAGAATGTGTGATTGGCACTTGCCCAAAAAGTTCCAATGAAAGAGATAACAAGGCTCCCTTTACCCCTGTTCCTAGGAAAAGCAAAGTAAGTTACGTTTAGTGATAACCTGGAACTTCTTCTAGAACACATAGAAACACAAGTGCACAGAGAGTTCAAACTGACTAATATCCCTGTGTTCCCTCTACTAGGGAGTAAACAATTCACTGAAGCAATGGGGTCAAAGCCTAGAAGCAATACAAGAACAATAGGATCCTGCTGCTTAAGAAGGAGAATAAGAGGATAGTAGAGTACACCTTAGGACAAATAAGTCAGTTTGGACAAAAGTGAATCGGGTTGATTCTAGCATTAGCTTTAAGCGTGTTGTAATTAATTCAAATTCTGAATTTATGTGCAAAGCTTGTAACAAATGTGTAAACTCTGCAAGTCATGGAATGTGTGTTGTTAATATCTTAAATTCTGTGAATGCTACCCCACGTTACGGAAACTATCTTGATAAAAGAAACAGATATGGAAACCAAAAAGCAACATGTTATCGATAAGTTTAAAACAGACAAGCAGATTCTTGAAACCAACAGGCAAATGTCTGATAATAGTTTGTACAAGACCATTAGCAGGTTTGTGAAAGCTACGGAAAACTATTGCAGATTTGGTTATCAATGGAGCACCACAGGAAAGGAAACTCACCTTAGGCAAACTTGGATTGTGTTCTCAATGGAGACCCCTCAGGAAAGAATTTTGCCCCTTAGGGAAATGTGCCAGTTAACTAAGCTTTCTGTGAAATGTACTACTCTATATGCTCACCAAATGGACCCAACAAAAATTGGGAACGGAAAATTCCAAAACTCTCCAAACTCTGACTGGTATTCAAATATGCAGGTTCGTACAGGTCTGCTTTGGTATCTGCGACTCAGGTGCTCAAAACATCTGACGGGGAATCGTTTCAAGCTTATGAATTTTGTGGAAAAGTTAGGTGTCGTCAGATTCCGGGAATGATCACTTAGGACCTTCATGGGTTTGGAGATTATGTTATGGGTTGACAGTTGTGCTCTCAGAGCTCTATACTACGTGGAGGGGACCTTGGACACAATCTATTCTTGTAGGGCAATTTTGTGATTCTGATCTTGAAGTGGCCTTCAGAAGCATCGTGCTTTGTTCGTGATATTATTGGTACAGACATACTTAAAGGTGCAGTCGTCTGCACAATTGTACACGATATCCATGGATGAAATGATGAAGTCTTCTTCGATATGCTTGCTGTCAAAAGCTTCCAAGTCCAAATCATGGTTGTGGCATCGTCGTTTAAACCATTTAAACTTTGGCACGATAAATGATCTTGCTCGAAAAAGTCTGAGTTAGAGGTTTCTACAAAGATTAAAGTTTGAAAAAGGATCATCTTTGCTCGTCTGTCAGCTTGGAAAAAGCAAGAAGTTCTCCCACCGGCCAAAATCTGAAAATACAAATATGGAAGTTCTTCATACCCTTCACATGGATCTGTGTGGTCCAATGAGAGTCTAGAGTATTAAAGGGAAGAAATACATCTTAGTCATCGTGGTGACTACTCAAGATTCAAATGGGTAAAGTTTTTAAGGTCCAAGGATGAAACTCTAGGTTTGTCCCCAACTTATTAAACAAATACAGGTTGGCCTCAACAAAACAGACAGAAATTCATCCGCACAGATACGGAAACAGAATTCGTCAACCAAGTTATGTTTAAATACTATGAGGTTGTGGCAATTTCATCAAAAGTCTGTTCCGAGAACTCCTTAACAAAACGGAAGTTGTTGAAAGACGTTAATCGTACACTGGTGGAAGCGGACGTACAATGATGATATTCTCGAAAGCTATCCATGTTCATATGGGCAAGAGGCTTTGTAGCACTGCTTGTTACACCCAGAACCGATCCCTAATTTTTTCCATACTCGTCATAACAAACCTACCTTATGAGCTTGTGCTGATTAAAAAAGCCTGATCTTACATTCTTTCGAGTATTTGGTGCTCTGTGCTATCCTGCAAATGATAGCGAAAATCTAGGAAAATTTCAAGCCAAAGCTGACATTGGGATTTTTGTTGGGTATGCTCCTAGCAGGAAGGGCTATAGAATCTACAACAAGAGAACTCGTCGATTAATGGAAACAATTCATGTCACATTCGATGAGATGCATCAGTCAATGGCTCCTGTACGCATCAGTTCAGGACCCGAGCCTATCATGATGACCCATGGACAACTCAAAACAGGGCTCGCTCCAACCGACAAAGAGCTGGAGATGTTATTTCAACCAATGTTTGATGAACACTTAAGACAAATCTCGAGTAACTGAACCTAGTACTTCTGCTTACTGAACTTACTGCTCAAGTTGTCCCACTGGTACATCTTTGTCTACAACAAGTGCCTCACGATGCCACGTAACAAGTGTTCATAGTCAACATCGATTATTCATCTTCCAGTCTAACATCAAGAAATTGCAGAAGAACCCATTCAAGAAGACACCCCAATCATTCACGATGGTCTTCATCCTTCACATAACCTTGTTACTGGAGATCCAGGTTCGACACAATCATCATCTGGGAATGTTAATGCAGCGGAACCCAACCAAGTTTAACCTACCCTCAGATCATATCAGAGATGACAAAGAGCATACTTGGATAACATCCGTTGGCAATCCCTCCGTCCCGGGTATAAACCAGAAAACAGTTAGCATCCGATGCTTTGTGGTGCTGTTTCCATACTGAACTGTCCAAAGTCGAACCCAAAAACTTCAAAATGGCCGTGATAGAAGACTGCTGGTTTCACGCAACTCGCCGCCAAGATCGAAGTCACAATTCTAGTCCGTGTTCCATTCCGTGTGGTGACAACTTAAATATTTCATCCGAAGTATGTTAAGCATATTTAATTCGCGAAATGCAAATTAACATGCTCATCATTTTCAGTTTAAATTTTTGTCAAAAATCTTGATAAAAAACTTTGACTGAGGGCAACCCCCCAATATATTTGGGACCGCTGGTAAATATGGGACCGCCACCAGCATAACACAAAATGGAACACTCAAAACAAAATTTTCAAAACTGAAAAGCAAACACCCCCTTTCCTGCTGCCATTGATGAACTCGACCCAAAATCCACCAAACTCAAAATCAACCATTAAAACATCAATTGAAGATCAAATCAACACTAATAATCAATCCTTATATCACAAAGATCATCAATTATAAGTCATTTCATCTATTTTCTTTCAATTTGAGTCTAGGGTTCATGATGAACACCAAAAATTAAAATTGAGGATTTTTCATTTTTCTTTCAATATTGTGTAATTAAACCTACTAGGATACAATGTATAACCTATATGCTTCGGTAGACATAGAATTTGATACATTAGTGAGATTAAGTGAAAAATTATTTTTGCACCAATACCCAATTTTATCTCTTTCAAGCACTTCACGTATAGAAAAACATAATAAAATTGTTTGGTTATGCATTGTTAATACAACCCAAAAACGTTTTCAAATACATGCATAATGATCTCGACGGAAACAAATTTTGAGATACATATTCATATGTACTTTTTGACTTGTTTAGTTGAGCTAAAATCAATATGGAGCGTTTTTTTGGGTTAACTCTTAGGATTTTATACTTAGGTCGAGCTAATCTTTGCTCCATATTTGTTGCATATAGGCACAAACTCAAAACATAAAAACAAGTATAAGTGATTAATATATGGGTTTGTTCATAATTTTCTAGGTAACAATGCCTCGAGCTACCGGTCTAGATTATCAAAAGACAAGAAACTACATACCCTTAATATCAAATGAATTTAATCAACCTTTACTAAACACAATAGCAAATCTTAAAAAATGATTTTTTCATGAGGGAAGGGTTGTAAGTCCAAACTTCGAAAATATGAGTCATATTCGTGCTAAATTTGAGTCAATCGGCTTTGATTGTTTGTTAGACATTAACGAACAAATTGTTCCTCACTTTGTTCTTGAGTTTTATTGCCGACTCACTTTTACCAATAATCCTAAGGGTCAATTTGTTGTCAACTTTGTCATTCAAAACAAGTCATTCTCCCTCACTCTTGAGGAATTCGGTCAAATTTTAAAAATCCCCTTTAAAGGTCATGCCTCTACCACCGAAATGTGGTCTCTTGATCATTTGTCAGTAAGTGTTCCAAGTAAAGGTCTTTATAAAACCAAACCTCTATCTCCAAGAGTCATTAGTTATCTTTATTCAAAGTACCTACGACAAGGTCAGAGACTCATACCAAAAAAAGGGAAACATTTGTCGTAGGTGAAAAACAGAAATTTTAACCCCCGGAGAGATTCCAAAACTCATATAAACCTTGTTGGGGTGAGGATTACTCGTGAAAATTCATTTGTCTAGGAGGGACATAGGGATCATGTGTCTGCTTGTCTCTGTCACATGCTTTATTGCATTGAGACATCCACTCCTTATAACCTAGCATTTTTCATTCTTAAAAGAATAGAAAAGACTTGATTCAAACCTAAGGAACTCTTACCTTATGGAATGCTCTTGACTAGGTTATTCAAACATGTCGTGTCCGTCTCTCCTGAGCTAGCTTTTGATCATTATCTCTTACATGATCGAGCCATGCATCCGCTCGCTCCTCATTACGAGCGAAAGATATGGGGGGGATCGATCGGCATGAAAGACCTCGTGAAGCCAAAATGCTATCTCCTCATTCCTCTACTCTAAATCATCCATCGTCATCTCATCCATTGAATGATTCCACTAATGAAAATGATGACGAATCTTCTCATTCCAATCCTTCCTCTTCACCTCAAAACACTTCGTCCTCGTCAAATAATATTAAGATGTGATAATTTTGAGTCAGTTTCGACTATTATGTATTGGGCTTATTTACATATATATTAAAGAGCTATGGGCTTTTGTCGTGAAGCGACATGCCTAACCTACTGGGATTACTTGTAATACTTATCTAAAATCGAAGTAGCTCATTCTGGTGAGAAAGTATAGTCGAATGCCTTGATATTAATAGATAACTTTTTTTTCTTTCTATATTTGAATTCTGATATCATGGATCTATTATAAAAGCCTGTTATTGTTTCCTTAATGGACTACTCGATGACCCCGTCAGCCGCCTAAATCCTAATAATATCTTGAAATGTATATAACACTCAATTTAAGCCCATTCTAATATATGAACCACTAAGTTGATCCCATGATGGCCCAATATGAAATCCCACTTATTCTCATTGGACTTTTGTCTGCTTCCGTAATGCAAATTGTATGTATGTATGTATAATGATTTGTATTCCTACAAATCTTTTTGATAATCTTCCTAATCACAAATCTGATTAAATCATTCGATTAGATGGTGAGAACGAGAATCATTTCGTTTCTCGAGTAAAACTAATACATTTGTAACTAAGACGATCGGTAGAAATATAAATCGTTCTCCTTTATATTTATAAATATACACAATGGGCGACTAATACACTGTCGTTTTGACAGTGGGCCCGTTGCTACAGTAACGGGCTTCCGTTTTTGGGCCAGCCCTTTTTTTTATTTTTTATTTTTTATTTTTTTATTTTATAAATTTGTATGCACAAAGTAGGAATGGAAAAAAAAATATTACAAAAGTTTTAATTTATTCAGATAAAAAAAATACCCGCGGAAACATCTTCGATACCTAATAACTTTAAAATAATCGATATGGTCACAAACGTACAACCCATTATATTAAAAAAAATCCAATATAAAAAAAAAACACATTAAACATGAGGCCCAACACATAAGCCATATAAAAAAAATTATTACTAATATACACATTTGTCGACAAACTAATATACACAATGGGCGACTAATACACTGTCGTTTTGACAGTGGGCCCGTTGCTACAGTAACGGGCTCCCGTTTTTGGGCCAGCCCTTTTTTTTTTAATTTGTATGCACAAAGTAGGAATGGAAAAAAAATATTACAAAAGTTTTGATTTATTCAGATAAAAAAAATACCCGCGGAAACATCTTCGATACCTAATAACTTTAAAATAATCGATATGGTCACAAACGTACAACCCATTATATTAAAAAAAATCCAATATAACAAAAAAAAACAACACTTTAAACATGAGGCCCAACACATAAGCCATATAAAAAAAATTATTACTAATACACACATTTGTCGACAAACTAGCCTAAAATTCGCATAAAATGTGGCCCAAAATCTGGCCCAAAGTAAAAAAAAATACAAAACGGTCCCTCAACTTTTAACTATTTACGATTTTCTTACAAAAAAAATCCCGTAAAAAATTAACAAAAAAAACACGTCAAGTTTTTATTGTTCACAACTTTTTTACATTCATCGGCCCAAAAAAAAAGATATCGAACCGTCCCAAAAAAAGAAAATATTCGAGAAAAAATTAACCCGTCCCAACGCAAAAAAAATTTCCCGAATCGTACAAAAAAAGCAAATATCCGGGAAAAAATTAGCCAAAAAAAAAAACCAAAAAATAGCTTAAAATCTGGCCCAAAGTAAAAAAAAAATAGAAAACGGACCCTCACCTTTTAACTATTTACGATTTTCTTACACAAAAATTCCCGTAAAAAAATTTACAAAATCGTCCCAAAAAAAGAAAATATTCGGGAAAAAATTAGTCCGTCCCAACGCAATTTTTTTTTCGCCGAATCATACAAAAAAAGAAAATATTAAAAATTAGCCCCGCCATAACGCATCGCCCAAAAAAACCCCCCGAAACGTAAAAAAAAAATTATTCGGGAAAAAATTAGCTCCGCCGCAACGCGCGGGTTCGTTTGCTTGTTTGAACATATTGTTTTAGCACCTTTGTCTGTCTTACTGGGCTAAGAGGGTATCCAACCTGGCCTTTGTTTTGCTGCCGCCCATTACCTAATTATATTATATATTATATATTATATTATTATATTATATATTATATATTGTATTTGAGGGGGGAAACACCGTTCATTTTTTAACAGTAATCGAGCCATAGTTTTTTTCTTTTTTTACAAGTAGACGATATAAAAAAACCCGTCGAATACAAGTCAACCCTGTTGCAATGCACAGACACTTTCCTACTCAATATTCGTTCAAAATCAATTTCAAAAAATATTATGACCCGCCTTGGGCCGACACATTTAGTTTTTTTTCTCCCATTTTACTTACTCAACGTTTATGGCGCGCGCATAATAACGTGAAACGTACAAGTAGGCAAAATAAAAAAAATCCCCGTTGCAACGCACGGGCACATTCTCACTCTTTTAACTATTTACGACTTTTTTTGTAATAAACTTCAAAACACCCCCGGAAAGATCTTCGAACTGCGAACAAAACGAGCCCATATTGTAATGCTTCTGACGTACGTACGATTTTATAAAAATGTTTAATTTAAAAAATACTTAAGTTGCTAATAACTTTAAAATAAACGACGCGATAAAAAAACCGACGTACGCTAATTAAAAAAAATCCCATACAGCAACACGTAAGCCTATATAATAAAAAACCAAACTATTAAACATGAGAATACAAAAATAACGCTACAGAGACCGGAAAAATAAACCCGCACAAAATAGAAAAAAAATGAAAAAATTAGTGTCCCGCAACAAGGCGCGAAAAATTAACACCCCGCAGTAACGCGCGGTTAATCTTGCTTGTTTGTATATATCCAACGTGGCCTTTGGCAATTTACACCAAAAAACCTAATTCGTATAAATATATATATTTTTTTATATTTATATAAAAACAACAAGTTTTTAAATATAAATATAATATTTTAAGCAAGAATATATATATAATAATATAATTTTGAAAATCTACTATAAATAATGAATAATAATTAAAGTTATGTAATTCGAGTTATGGGGGTTCGGTTTTTGGTTTGATTTAATCCAATTTGAATTGTTCGGTCTGGTTTCAGTTATACCTAGAAAAAAAATTAACCGAACAACCCGATAACCAAACCGATGAACATCCCCAGGAGCACGCCAAATCCAACGTTGCATTTGTTTTGGCGCCGCCAATCACCCGCCACTATACCGACCCCGCCCTCCTTTTCGCCAAGTTGAATGCCAAAATAAACGCGGCCGTGAAAAGGAAAGAAGAAAAAGAGGTTGTGGGTTTAAGCCTCGCTGGAAGCATGTGTGAAATATATAGTTGTGAGAAAAAAAATGCCGTTAAAAAAATGGGTTTTTTTGTTGAGTTTGTCTTTTAATTAGGTATGGTGTGACCAAAATGGCACGTAAGGGATGTTATGAATAAGAGTATTTGATGTGTGAGTGTTAAAAGTGAAAATGTTGAAATAATATTGAGACCAAAATGATGTTTTGGCATGTCATAATACCTTATAGGCATGTCACATAAATATCCAATTTTGCTACATACTAGATGATGTGTTTAGAGATATTTACAATTCAAAAAGAATTATTAAATAAAAAAGTTGAAAAAAAATCGTTGTTAAGATTTCGATCTTGATCTTAGGATCTTACGATTTTACGATATTTCAACGTAAAAATAAGCGGTGGGGTGTTGGTTGCGGTTTGATGTGTGTGGTGGGGGAATTGCGTGTATATGAGGTTTGTGGGGCTACCCGATCTTGACCATAAGATGTTAAGATCTAATCTGATCCGATCTTACTTTTTTCGAATCTCAAACTAAAAAACTACAAATTTATGAATTAGTGTAAGTCTATGTCTAGATTTCAAGTTCTTTTTTCATGCTTACTGTAAGTCTAAGTCTGTTATATTGTTTCTATATATTGATACTGTCAAATGCATTTTGTAATGATGAATGGTGATCTATTTTTTTATACATGTTGATCTTAGATGAGTTAGCATGTTATAATGGTGAATTAGTGAAATTGTTGAATAGTGAAATGCATACTGAAATGGTGAAATACATACTCATCCTTAGATCAGATGGCAACTTAGCATGTTATAGTAGAGTAGTGGTAGTGAAAACTTGATTATTCACTAATCTAGATAGCTTTAATACACACAATATATTTTTTGTAAGGCTTCGTCACTAAATTAAGACTTATTACCTTATGTTAATTAGTGATCTGCTTTATTTGGACTCCCATGAACAATAAATTATAGTTGATGAAGTATAGTCTACCCCGGAGCCTCCGAAGAAGAAACATAGCTAATTACCTCTGCTAGACTAGCACGGCCTAAGCCAGATATGTAGTACGGAGAAGCTGGTATGTTGAAGGACAAATCAGGTCCGGAGTCTCTAGTCTCGTGCCGGAGTAGCAGAACTTAAGGACAAACCGACAAAGGTATAAAACTTAGTCAGGACCACTGTCCTTAGCCTGACATATAGACGACAACCGAACCAGCGAGCAAAAAGGAAGTACCAACCCAACGACTGTCTCGCTGGCCCTAGACGACAATCACCATTCTCGTGTCGTCAGGTAAGACTCAAATAGTATAAAGAGGGAAGCTCATTCCCTCGGGACGATACAAAACACACACTCCGAACCATACTTATCTCTTTACATTCTCTCCGCAATTATCTCCCTTTGGCAATTTACACCAAAAAACCTAATTCGTATAAATATATATATTTTTTTATATTTATATAAAAACAATTTTTTAATATAAATATAATATTTTTAAGCTAGAATATATATATATATATATATTTAAATCTATATAAATAAATGAATGAATAATTAAAGTTATGTAATTCGAGTTATGGGGGTTCGGTTTTTGGTTTGATTTAATCCAAATTGAAATTGTTGCGTCTGGTTATCAGTTATAACCTTGGAAAAAAAATTAACTGAACAACCCGATAACCGAATCGATGAACATCCCCAGGAGCACGCCAAATCCAACGTTGCATTTGTTTTGGCGCCGCCAATCACCCGCCACTATACCGACCCCGCCCTCCTCTTCGCCAAGTTGAACGCCAAATAAACGGAGGACGTGAAAATGGGAAGAAGAAGAAAAAAAAGGTTGTGGTTCAAGCCTCGCTGGAAGCATGTGTGAAATATATAGTTGTTGAGAAAGAATAAAAATGTGCCGTTAAAAAATGAGTTTTTTTGTTGAGCTTGTCTTTTAATTAGGTATGATGTGACCAAAATGGCATGTAAGGGATGCTATGAATGAGAATATTTGATGTGTGAGTGTTAAAAGTGAAAATGTTGAAATAATTTTGAGACCAAAATGATGTTTTGGCATGTCATAATACCTTATAGGCATGTCACATAAATATCCAATTTTGCTACATAGTAGATGATGTGTTTAGAGATATTTGCAATCCAAAAAGAATTATTAAATAAAAAAGTTGAAAAAAACATCGTTGTTAAGATCTCGATCTTGATCTTAGGATCTTACAATTTTACAATACCTCAAAGTAAAAATGATCCGGATCTTACATAGGATTTTTGCAAGCTTAAGATCTTATAGGTACCCGATTTTGACCATAAGATGTTAAGATCTAATCTGATCCGATCTTACTTTTTTCGAATCTCAAACTAAAAAACTACAAATTTATTAATTACTGTAAGTCTAAGTCTAGATTTCAAGTTCTTTTTTCATGCTTACTGTAAGTCTAAGTCTGTTGTATTGTTTCTACATATTGATACTGTCAAATGCATTTTGTAATGATGAATGGTGATCTATTTTCTTAGATGAGTTAGCATGTTATAATGGTGAGTTGGTGAAATTGTGAAATGGTGAAATACATACTCATCCTTAGATCAGATAGCAACTTAGCATGCTATAGTAGAGTAGTAGTACTGAAAACTTGATTATTCAC
>BQNB010000883.1:3498-36559 GCA_026074375.1 Tanacetum coccineum | reverse complement strand
GTAACCCAAATATCGCATTTGCATTCAAATTATATTACTTAAACCTATGGATTTCACTCAACCTTTGTGTTGACTTTTTAGCATGTTTTATCTCAAGTAACTAATGGCACAGAGTGACAAGGACACGAAGATGAAAAACCGTTATCATTTAAATGTTGTATTTTAGATTCTGGAAACCTCTCATTTGTAAAAACTCTAAAGAAATAATGAATGATAACTTATTTTCAAAAACGACTCTTTTGATTAATTTTCTATGATTATGACTGTTGTACCCTTGAAGTAATACCCCAGATTAGCTTCTGCTGCTATATGTAAAAATGGGGGTGTTACACATAAGCTCTGATACCACTTGTTGATCCTAATTCAAGATCTATTCTTTAGCTTGTAAAGAGTATGTTACCTTGGATAAATCCAAATTAACAATGGTAGAAACTTTGTGTGTATATTAAAGAGTATGCGGAATCTACTCTTTAATCTATAAGAATTATGAATGTAACAGTAAATATGAATGAACAAAAATGTAACAAAAAGCTTCAATATTATTAAGATCAATAATACGAGTACTCTGTCTAGTACTAGGGTTTAAAACCTTGAAGCTATGAATATCTAAATCGTATGTATGACTGACTTTTTGACTCTATACCCTTGGATCTCCTTTTATACACCAAGGAGACCTACAATGCTTACAATACTTTCCTAACTTATCATGATCTTCTAAACAAATAACTTATACATATCTTTTACAAAAATAACTTAATACTTATCTTCGTAAGTATTCTTGTTTTCCAATCAATATTTATCTCTTCTCTGATATGTCTTTGATCTCATCTCTGTCAGCATAATCCTTTCAGCAGTTGTATCTTTATAACCATCAGCACTAACTAAGCACAAGCAGTATTAAGTACCAGCAGTACTAACTTTATGCTAACTGTTGTAACTTTACTCTAGCAGTACTAAGTTATACTAACAGTACTAAGTTACACTAACAATACTAACTTTTGTACTAACAGTAGTAACTACTTAGCATATTTTCAGTCTCCAACTCTGAGTAGTCTTAACTTCTACTGACAGCAAGAACTTTATACTAATAGTACTAAATTATACTAACAGTAGTAACTAGCAGTAGTAACGTTATACTACCAGTACTAACTACTTAGCATAATTTTCATTATGTTTTACTAAACAGTACTAAGTTAAGCTTGACAGCACTAATATATATTTGAGCAGTAGTAACTTTAAGAATCATCTTGAAGTCTTTTAATCCCAACACTTCAGCAGCCTTACCATCACACTTTCCTAAGTGATCTATGGTAATAAGAATTTTAACAAGACACCCAAATGGTTTCATAAAGCCTAAAGCTGGTTTTCTACTAAGAAAAAGTTCATAAGGGGTCTTGTTATAAGGCTTAGTTACTAATACCATATTTTGCACAAAGCAAGCAGTATTAACTGCTTCATCCCAAAAAGTAGTAGGTAACTTAAAATCAGCTAGCATTGTCCTAACAGCCTCAATCAGTGTTCTATTTTTCCTCTCAGCTACTCTATTTTGTTGAGGAGTTCTAGCTACACTTAATTCTCTCTTAATACCTTTTGACTCACAAAACTGATTCATCTCCTTATTCTTGAACTCAGTTCTATTGTCACACCTAATTACCTTAACCTTTTGATCTATTAGATTTTTTACTCTAGTTATAAAGGAATTAAGAACGCCACTAGTCTCATCCTTAGTAGCTAGAAAGAAAACCCAACTAAACCTACTGTAATCATTAAGCTTTTTACAATGTTAGACCAGACAAATCCATGTGCAACATATGTAAAGGTTGGCTGATTAAACTTACTGTTTTGGACTTACAAGAAGCTCTATGTTGCTTTTCTTTTTGACAAGCAACACAGGTTTGATCATTTTCAAAAAAGTTTTGAAGATAAACCTCTTACAAGATTTCCCTTAACCAGTTTATTCATAGTTTTAAAATTTATGGGTCCAAGCCTTATATGCCAAAGTTTAGATTCATCAGATGTGGTTTTTGCAAAGAGAAAAGTTAGACCTCCTTTTGGAATAATATTCTTTAAATCAACACTATACATATTGTTCTTTCTAGGAACTTTAAGTAAAACATGACTTTCATCAATTAACTTAAAGTTTGGAGATAAAACAATACATGTAGTGTCATTAAAGAGAACACTATTCTTTTTGTCACACATTTGTGAGACACTAAAGTGGTCAAAGTGTAATTCTCTTACAAAATACACATTCTCAAAATCTAAATTACCAGTTTTGATTGTACCTCTGCCTGTGATTTTCCCTCTTTTGGGGTTACCTCTAAAGGCAACATATCCTCCATCTATCTTTTTATAGTATGTAAGATAGGACATGTTCCCTATCATGTGCCTTGAGCATCTACTATCAATCACTCCTTGATCATGTAAATCCATTTGAGGATTACCCTACACATTAGATAAGAAAATCAGCTTCTATTGGGGACCCAAGCCATTACTGACTTAGATCTGCCTTGTGCATCAACATAATCAAACTTCTTTAGGGTGATTGATGCACTGTTGTATTTATAAACATGGTCTAAAACTTTATTCTTTGGTTTCCAAACCCAACAAGCTGAGGCCTTAACAGCATTAACATTATTTCCCTTAACAACATTAACTACTGCTTTTGGCTTAGCAGTATTAACTACTGCTTTTGGCTTAGCATCATTAACTACTGCTTTTGGCCTAACAGTATTAACAATTTTATCCTTAAATGTATTAACCCTCTGATTAAAATTACTGTTTTTAAATGTTGTATTCTTATGAATAGGCCACTTAACAGTTGAATGTGCTGATTTGGAAAGAGTTGTGTAGGATCCCGATAATCACTTCCACTTCATATAACAAACCACGAATCGATCTAGAAAAGAGATGGGATGATTTCTAGAGAGAGAAAGAAGAGAGAGGTTAGAGAGAAAAGAGAGAAATGAGAAAAAGAATTATTTAGAAATGAAATCAACCACTAACTTTTCCTAGGTGGAAAAGTTACTTATATACCCCGACACAATAAGTGACGTTCGGGATATTTGACTAGGACCCGGGCTCGGGTTTTGCTTGGGATTAAACCCGAAACATATACAATATTAGATTAACTATCAAGCCCGATTCCCGATACTTTCCTATTACAACGTTAACTAATTGATTGACCGAGACTTAAATACATAATGAACGAACTTCATGTTTGACTTAATATTTTGAGGCTAACAATCTCCCCCGAAGTGAGTTCATTGATGACACTCCTTCATGAGATCAATGAGATTGCTTTTGTCATTAAGCTCATGTGGTCTTGGTCTTTCTCTTTGTTATTTGTTGTAGGCTTGTTCCTTCATGCTTTGCGATCTTTACTTTTGAGCCTTTGACATTGTCTTTAACGTCTATGCCATCTTGCGATCTTGAGTCTTTGACCAACATTCTCATACTGTGCCTCATCTTGAAAGCTTCAAATCAGAGTTTGCGAAAGTCTTTGTCTTTAAATCTTGAGCTTTCATGATAGATTGTCTTTGTAGAATGAGCATGAACATGTGGTAATGAATCGACTTTGGTTGATTGGGATACTGTCACCACCGTTTTAACCTGCAGGTTTACGTTAGTGATAATCGAGAAAATTGATTTGAAAATCAATCGACGTATTACTTGTAAAAGCGTTTTTGTAACACATCGGGAGTTTTAATCTTTTTATCAAAATTCATCAACCGTCAATTCATTTACTGGACCAAATCGATATCCAGTTGTCACAAGTTTGATTCATATAGAATCTCGCAAGTCACCTACCAAGAGCTTGTTTGATGCTGACTCAAGCAGGATTTCCATCTTCATTGTGAATACTTATAGTATCACTCGGATGTTCTGGCAAATATCACAAGGATATTGCGTAGGACTCTTGTTAACAGCTTGTGAACTTGATGATGTTCAACAAGTGTTTGAAATGGAATGTGTCCTAACGAGATTTTTATTGATCTCTTGGCTCTAGACTCGATTAGTGCATTTTGGTTTTAGTACTCGGAGGCTGGAGCAGACTGCCACCTATTCAATATCAACAATCTCGGAGAGAGATGTCAATAGATAACGTGTGTATCTCCGTGACAAATGAGACAAGTTTCTGTTGAGAGAAACCCGAATGGCTGGGAAGGGTTGTGCATTGCATCACTGGGTCCATGATGTCATTTTCAATACCAGCAATCATCTTGTGATTCTGATAGATTATGTATTGACCCGGTTTCTGCCTTAAGTTGTGTGGAGGGCTTCTTTGTTTACACCCTTTATCCATACATTTCTTTTTCATTCTTCAATGCCTTCAATGCTTACCAGGACGTCATTACTAACACCTTGTTGTGATTGTTCCAGTGTTAGCTCAATCTTAGTCGGCATTATTCCCATATACATTCATCTCCAATCATACCTAAGGACTGCTATTTCTAACTTTGGATTATCCTTGGGTAGATCCTCCGGTTCTGGTTGGATCATAGGATTGAATTTCATAACCAGTCCCTAAACCGTTTTTTTGTCCGAGATCCCGACGTGGACTAGCCAATCCGTTCCGTAGTCCTTTAGCCGTGTGAAATACGTTTTTAATAGGTGTTAGAGTATAGGCTTGTTCAGGTACGTAGGCAGTCGCGATCAGACTGTAAGCCGACCAATGGTGGGGTTACAATAGAATTCCTCTAATTAAAATCGATACCTTTATGACTTCAGAATCTGTCGTGTAAATTAAGATGTTGCTTGCGTATAAGATCCAATACCATAAAACTTTTCTTTCTGTTCAGCACATTGAGTCGATTAGATCATATTTTAAATACATTTTCTCCCCTTATTTTAAATAATAAACACTTAGTTTTTGAAATACCTTGTGATTAAAATATGTCTTTGAAAATTCTGTGGGGAGGACAAATATTATCAGCATGAATGGTTTTGGAACTTTTGATATGGTTTTTCGAATAACTCCCCCTCAAAAATAGGACCATTGAGAAATGTTGTCTTTTGAAACATTGTGTGCGGGTCTGAGTGTTGAACACACAATTATGATTAGTTTATGAATTGTCATCGTGAAAATTCTCTTGAAAAAAAAATTATGTTCAACTTTTTTGAAAAACCAATGTTAGAGGACCTTCTCTTCTAACGGTATGTGGTAAGCGCACTGAAACGTAAACTAACCTTTTTCTTGAAGACTCAAAACTTTGAATGTCTTGAAAGAAAATGCTCAAGACGAGAACCGTTAATTTTCTTCGTCCGTTAGGATAATTTATCCTTATAGATTTACTTTCCTTTCTTCTCTTGAATTTCGGTGTTATGTACTGTTGAAATTTGCACATAAGCCATTTAGAAATTTAGAAAGACATGTTTTGAACTATTTGCAACTCTCGCTCAAACTCATTTACACATACCCATGTCAATGATTAATCGACATTTCTAAGCAGTTAAATGTTATCGAATTCCAAGAGACATGTCGAGAAGAATCCTGTTTCTGGAAATTTCCTGTTTTTCTGATTTTGTATTTCTCTTTTGATGTTTTATATTTTTGTATTTTGCTTTTCTCAAAAAAACTATTGACTATGGTGATGTTGATGATGATATTCAAGCTAGTCTTATTTGTTAGAACCTCCAGATCAGCTGGAGTTAAACATCTAATCACCAATCCTTATGACATGATACTTAATTAAAAACCGATCCTCATGAATAAGCTTTCGGTAAACATGTCAGCTTATTGGGTTTAATTTTTCAGTTTGACAAAATTATTAAATTATACCATTTTTTCAACCTGTTCCTTTATGAATTGATTACCAGAGTATGGATGTGCTTTGTTACAGCGAATGTTGTACGGGGTTGCATGAATTGCTTGGTTGACTGAGAGGCACAATTACACGGTATTTTATTGTAGTTGAAGCCATAATCTTTAAAGCTGTGTCTCATTCACATTCACTTGGCACTACTTGCAGATAAGCCACATACTCATGCCTCTATGAAGAACATTGCAGTGCAGTTTTGTTTCTTTGACATCCAACTTACTAGCTTATCACCAAGGAACTGTATCCCTCCAAAAGTGCTTTTGCGAGTATCAATGGCATCCGGCTGTATGTTCAGCCGTTCTGAAATTGATGTTAGATTAAAACCCCAGAATCCTTTGGATACTAGAGTCCCATGTTAATGGTACCCTTTAGGTATTTAAAGATTCTTTTAACCTCCTTGAGGTGCTTTTATGTTGGTCGTGCTTGATAACGTGCACAATAGCATACTGCTTGCACTAAGTCTGGTCTACTAGATGTCAAGTACATGAGTGACCCGATTTTACTACGATAATCAGATTGGTCTACGGGTTCTCCACTCAAAATTCTACATCTGTTTGGGTTTAGTAGTCAATGTGTACCTAATGGTGTGACAATTGTCCATATTATGCTTTTTCAGAATTTTCTAAGCGTACTTGGGCCTGATTGAATTTAAAATATACCTTTTGGGACTGGTGGATATGAAGTCCTAAAAGAACTTCATTCTCCATTAAGGACTATTTAAATCTACTGTGCATTTAACTTTTCACATCCATTGATAGATTGGAAACTTGTGTGTTGCATGGGCAACGAAAATCCGAACTGCCTCCACAAGGCGAGCAAATGGTGCAAAATGAATCTTCGAAATCAATACCCTATTCCTGTGAATATCCTTTAGCTTACAAGTCGTTGCTTTGTTGCGAATTAAGACTGTTTCTTTATCCTTCTTGTTCTTCCATAAACCACTTTTGGGTTTTTAATCTCTTGCCAAATGTTTGTAGACTAGTTCCCCTGAATTTTTGTTTGTTGAACTGATTGAAGTTCATCCTGCATTGCTTTGATCCATGCAGAATCAGACATTGCCTCCTAATGTTCTTCGGTTCAACAATACTCACCGTGAACGCGAACATACACATTTTAAGATTTGTGGCAAGCTGTCATCTTGTTTGAATTAGCATGGTTGCATTTCCACGAACTTGTTCTAATGGATGATCTCTGGGTCCATAGGTTATCATGACTTTGTGGTTGAAATGAATGCACACATCGGTATTATCAAATGTGCTGTTGAGGAAGGCTCACACATTTCTTGTACCCATGTACAAAAAAAAAAAGGATTGATAAATTCATCTCTCTGAAACGAGTTTTGCATTCGGTGCTTGATCATTGTTGTTGTCCTCAGCATGACCGTGTGCTGGATTGTAATATTCTTCAAGTAAAGGACTGAAGAGAAATTACAACCCTTGTTGTGACGAATCTGTCTTTTCTGCTGTAGGAACAACATTTTGTCTTGGGGGCACGGGGTCAGAGTTGTCATAATCTGACGCCTTTTGTCCTTGAGGAACGAGGCTGAAAGAAATTTTCAACAATCATCCCTTGTCGTTGTGGATGCAACGTTCTGAACTGTTGTGATAGACATTCATTTTCTTTATTTCATCAAGTTGATATGAATGGACTCAAATATTAAGCGTGTCTCTTGTTGTAAACCTTTATATCCCTTCGACTGAGTAGAATATCCTATCATGACACATGGATCCCCTTTTTCTTTCATCTTATCCAAATTTTCCCCCATCTCTAGTTATGGTCAACAATGCAACCAAAGATGTGAAGATGTTTTATTGAAGGTTTCCTGTCTTAATGATGATGATACGCCGTCTTTTCCATGTGCGATTACATGATGATTGAATCTGTTCTGAGATGTAGCATGTCGGTTGTTTGCAACTGCTTCAGCCAAAATGATAATGGAAGCTTAGAAGCTGAAAGCATTGTTTCGAGCAGCCTCAACAAGAGTGCGGTTCCGTCTTTCGACAACGCCATTCTGTTCAGGTGTTCGAGGAGTAGAAGTCTGATGTTCAATGCCTTCTTCTTTGAAATAAGCATGGAGTGTTTGTCCCCCCCCCCCCCCCCCCCCCCCCCCCCCCCCCCCCCCTTTTTTCCCCCCCCCTCCTTTCTTCAAGAACTCATGTACACTCTATCAGTACGGACACTAATAACTTTGAGCTTGAGATTGCATTTGAATCATTGGAGAAAGTCTTTGAGAACTTCTGGTGTTTTATCCTATGGATGTTAGAAAAGAGTCCAAGTGTATCTTGAATAGTCATCAACAATCACCAGAATATATTTCTTCCCATTTATGCTTGCAACCCGCATTGGACCACATAAGTCCATGTGAAGCAAATTTAGCCTTCCTTTGGAACTTGGAACAGCCTTTGCTTTGAATGAACTTCTTTTTGCTTTACTCATTTCACAAGATAAACAAAGTTGGTCCTTGACATATTTCAACTTAGGTAAGCCTGTCACAATATCTTTCTTTAGAGTAAGTGATTAATAGAAGTTAAGATGAGAAAGTCTTCTAGATGCCATAACCATGCTTTGTGTTTGTGAAAGCTTTAGCCATGAAAACAGATTAGAGTTGAGATAGTTGTTTCTTGAAGAGATAATCAACCTGTGTCGAGATTACGGATCCACGATTTACCAGTTAGTAATCGTTTTCCCTAATGATCTCTCAAAAAACAGTAGATTTCCTGAAAGAACATCCAAATCCGCATCACAAGAATTGACCAAACGAGGAAAAAGATTGTGATTGAGGGCCTTCGACGTAATAAACCGTTTGATCATGATATTTCTTGATTCAGATCTCCATAACCAAGAATTGGAGCAAATGTCATTTCCTCAAAATGAACAGTACCCAGAAATTTCTCCCATAAAATTCACACAACAGCTTAAGATTGCCCGTCATGTGCTTTGTGCATCCAGAGTAACAAATGAATTGGATGGAGTGTACAATCTGCAAGAGAATTAGAGGACGATGGAACATTGGACAAATTGGATCCTAAAGAAATTGATATCTTCAAGACATTAGTAATCCTAGAGACAATGTCTATAGTGGGACTAATACTTGTTGATACATCATCTTTCCTTATTTTAGGCATCCATATCTTTTTGGTCCTATGTGGCTTTTGTGTCCATTATATCCGATGGACATTTCTTAGCTATTACCACTATTTCCTCCTGATTTGTATTCTCATACAACTCCTTATAGTAGCTCTTGGATTTCTGAATAGTGGTATCTGTTGCAACTATTTTCTTATAGGGTGTTGCAACAGATTTGTTCATTTTTCTCTTGGGTTTGCTAGCACAAATAAGCACTACCTTAGGATTTTTAGTTCTAGCGTTCACATCATTTAAGTATCTAGAAAATTCAAGTATCTAGAAACACAAGCATCATGATTTGAATTAAACACACATTTTCCACATTCAGCACAAACAGCATTCACATTTGAAGTTCTGGAATTTGTAGTGTTATTGCACACAGTTACAGATTTTGTTTTCTTAGAAATACTAGAAATCCTATGGTGGTCTTCTACTTCCTTCTTTGTAAACTTCACTTGACTAATGTTTGGCACGACCTTATCTTTCACTTGATAGCTCTTAAGCTGTGGTCTGCTAACACTAGTAGGGTGAGTTACTCCTGTAGATTTAGACACGTGAGGATTAGTATTCCTAGAAGCATGAGGCAACTGCGGTTCTCTGTTTTGTTTTGTGCTAGTGGCAATCCTATGCATTCCTGGTTTAAGCACATTCGAGTGTATTTCCGCTTGTTTTCTATTCTGAGGCAAATTCTGTAGAGTGACTTGGTTAAATAAACCATCCGACACATTAGTTTTATTAACCGACTGTTTCGTTTGAAAACTTCTCATTTCAGGAGAATTTGAAAAAGGAGTCGGTTTTCCTAAAACTGATGGTTTTGGAATCCGTTGAGCATTTGGTTGTCTAACAACAGATGGTTTATCAAACTGAGTTTCCACAGACTTTCCTTTACATTTCTCAATGAGTTTCTTTAACTCACTTATTGCTATGTTCTTGTCTTGCATTTGGCTATTTCAAATCTTGTATTACATGCATATTGTTCACGTTCTTTTCGAAATACATTTGGATCCTCGTTTTCTTGCAAACTGAGTTGTTTTTCATTTGTTCTTTACATTGTTGTAAAGCAAGTTCAAGAGAAATCGAGTGGTTTTCAAGTTTAGCAAAACTCTTTAAAAGCTTATTATGAACTTCTTTGTTAACAGATTCAGTTTGTTTCAAAAGCTTTTGTGCAAGACATTCACATTCTTTGACTTTATGAAGATACATGCATTGTAATTCAGCATAAGCATTTAAATCAGACAGATAATGCAAATATGAACATGTAACATCTTTATACACACACTCTTCGAGAAGTAGATCATATATGTTTGAAAAATTAGCCTTTTCAGATTCAAGTTCGTCAACCTCTTTTTCAAGGGATTTAACGTACTCATAATCTTCATGCATTTCCATTTTAAGTTCATGTTCAAAACGAAAACTATCATTTTGAGTTTTTATGGAAAGAGGCATTAATAAGGTTTTTATCAAAACTTCCATATCTTTAGCAGTTGGCACCCGAAAATAATCACTAGTATTGTTATAAACAAGCCTTGATCAACAATTTCTCTATAATTGTTGATGTAAATGTCATATCGTTTAAACTTGTCTACTTTTAACTAATGGATTTCGAAACGGAGCTAGATAATGCCAACTGTTTTTAGCATTGTTTAGCTTGTTCTAACAACAAACGGGTTTTCTCACAATTGTCTTCCTAACTCCCCCCCCCCCCCCCCCCCCCCCCCCCCCCCCCCTCTTTTGCGCGTTCAACTGTTAAAGTACTCCAGTGAGGGTTGCTTTGAAAATTTCATTAAAGGAATTTTCTATCTTGTGTTATATATGGTTTAACATAATCTTTATTCAATTTTGATCTACTCTCATTTGCAAGAGTCATGGTCTCTTCCCTATTAGGGGCAAATCTGTTTGCAAGATCAGAAGTATCATATGGGATCTCATACAAACAGGGCTTTTTAGATTGAGCTTTCTTGAGGTACCTTGGATTAACAAAGGTTGGTCTACCATTATATGTCGAGCATTTGAGGTGCTAAATATGGAATGGTCTGAATTGCACTGATTATTGAGGGTAAAACATTTCACATTCAAAAAAACTTTATTTGTTTGTCCATTTCAATCATCTTGTCAATATTCTTTTTCTTGCTTAACCTTAAATCCGAAATGACCTTATTTTCTCTTTTGAGTTGACTTCAAATGGTGACTTTGATAAAGTATCTTTTTTTACTAACCATCGTGTCTTTTTTTTGTGTTTTTGATTGACAACTGAAATATCATAGCTTTAGTTTTAAACCTTCTTTATGTCAATGTCATTGCGAGCTAATAGTACCTTGAGTTTCATTTAAATTTTGTTGAAGATATGTCATAATCAATCGTTTCTCCGGTCATAAAGGCTATGTACTTTCTCAAGATCTTTCTGTTTGTTCTAAAACTTATTAGCTTATTGAGACAGTTTGGCTATTTTAGAGAGCTTATGAATAAAGAGAGACTAAGAAGATTAAAAGCAAACACTAACTTTGATTAACTAAAAACTCTGATTACATTATATAAAAGACAATTACAACTGATTAAAAGAAAATTACAATAAGAAAAACTACACTAGGTGAAAAGGCTAGAAAAAGAAGATAAAAATTAACACCCAAGTGTGTGTGAGCTGAGGTCTCTATTTATAGCCTCAACATGAAGCTTCTAGGAGTTTGAGTTATTCCCCCGCTCCTTTAAATCACCACCTTCCATTAATCTAATCATTTGAGAATGATTTGTGGCCGTTGGATCACAAAATGACCTCACACGGATTGCCAAGCTGGCAATCCGTTTGAGGCTCACTTGTGCTTCTTTACTGAGTGTTTTAGCATAAAAACCACCTTAAACTTGTGCTTTCTCCATTACTGACGTGGCTTTGATGCTTTGGTGAGATACTTAGAGCCATGATTTGACATAATTGACCTTGCCCTTGGTATATGAGCTTTTGAATTGACCAATGCACCCCTTGATTTGGATTTGCCCTATGTTTTACCCATGGTAACTAGCGAAGGAGATGATGAATAGTACCACAACCTTGGCGCCATTTTTAACTGAAAACGGGTTAATAATTTTTAAACTTTGGGCAAATTGCAATTTCGGTCCCTCTCTTTATTTATAAAAGGTGTAGTGTAAAAGGAGTTTAATAAACAGCAAGAATGGTCCATGTGGTTTGATAGAAGGTAAATGGGCTTTTGGGTTATTGGGCTTTTGGATCCGGGTGAGGCCCATTTAGGCTTAGGGACCATTTGTGGACTTTTCTGAAACTTGGAGGACTAAAGTGAAATAAGTTTGGATTTTGTCCTTTTTATGGTTGACTTCTGTTGACCAAGATTGACTGGAGGTTGACTTTTCTAGGCTTTGCTTCCGGCTTTTGTACACTCTTCCGTTCTCGTGTCCGTGCTTGCCCGTTTTTGACGGTTTTCTTGTGATTTTTGATATATCCGTACCTGCACACACAAAACACAAAAACAAGCATATTGTTGCCATTTTTGGTCTGTTTTGGGTTTATTTGGGCTATTTTAAGCATAAATGGATATGTGTATTTTACACTTATCATGTTCCAAGAGTAGGTGCTCCAAGGCGACACGTACGAGGTGACAAGTTAATTGTCACATTCTAATTAGTCAGCATGCTTTTATGCAGTATGTTACGTGATGATGTATGCGCTACAGAATTACGAGGTGAGTGTCTAAACTCATAGCCGATTAGTAAAATAACCAATGAGTTCGATAAACTATGTCAAATTTCAATATCATCGAAAATGGCATTATAGAAAAATAATGAGAAATTTTTAAAGACTATTGTATCGCTAACAATGTCTTGAAAATAAACAAAACAATTGTGTCACTCACAATGACTTAAGAAAAGTCATAGTCTTTATACAAGCATCATTTATAAAAAAATATAGTGACGCTCAAGGAAGTAGACATAAGTGATCGAACATAGTCGACATTTATATAAATAACTTTTATATAAATATATAGTGATACTCACGAAGGTAAGCGTAAGAGATCAAAAAGAAAGTCAAGTATTATAAAATCATTATCCATATAATACTAATAGTAATGCCGTGCGTGTGATAGCATATTAAGGAAACAAGGAATGTAACTTGCGCACATGATACGGATAAAAAAAAGGAGAGATCTTTGAAAATAGTCATAGTCTAGGTTTTGAAAACGACCCAGTTCTCTTTGACCGTAGCTTAGATACCAATCTGTCACACCCCTAAAATCAGACTGCAGCGGAAAGGTAACATTGGGGTGCGACTTTAAGGCATAAGGTACAAGTCACAGAAAACAACCTCAAAATGAGACAATTTTAAAATACATTTCGAAAATGTTTCACATTCAAAAACATTACAAACATTGCAGAGTTTACAATATAGGACCCCGCAAAATTAGTTTTCAAAATATATTCCCAAATGTTCCAAACATGAACTTAAAGTTTAGATAAAGTTTTTCATCGTACTATAAAAATATATAAAGACCTATTTACAATAGTAAAGTTTTCAAAAGTTTTAGTTTTTTTGGTCGAGAATGAATAAAAATGTAGCCTCTAATAACATATCACCCGAGCTGCATCCCCTCTGAGCAATATACCTGGAGACCTGAGATAAAACATGCTAAAAAGTCAACAAAATTGCTAAGTGAATTCATAGGTTTAATAAGAAATAATATATGGACCACAAGATTTATGTAATGTAGACAAGAGAAACAAATTCACCGAGTCTAAAAGAAATACGCATTATTACCCTAAGCTCATGACACCGAACCTTAACATGAATTAATATCAAACCAGTACTTGAGGTTTGTACCCCATGATAGAGGAGGATGCAGCCAAACATCCTATGAATTACTTCAAATGTAAAATGCGTCAATAGTCAACTAGAAACCATAACCAAGACGAAGATTGTCACTCCCGATAGATCTATCCACAACATTCACGTTTACTACCATAGTAACTAACGACTCATGATAAAAAAGAGGACTTAAACGACAGTGTAGGGACTTAGGCAATAATGATCAGGAAATAACATAAAGTTTTAAATGTACTTGTGTCTAATGTGAAAAATCAAGCATGTAATCTCCCCCGTATTTTATAAACAAGTAAGTAGGAAAAAGGGGTTAAGAAACTCATAGTAAGTGAATGAGAATGAGATGTCAATGACAACGAGAGTGAAGATGAGAACTCCTAACCACGACCTAGAATAATGGTGCGTAGTTAGAAAAAGAAATATATAATAAAATGACACATAAGTCAAACATAGAAACAATAGCATAATAGATATCATATATGTTATCATAAGTTATTAGGAAAATTCCCAAATTGGACCAAAAGTCATGGTGCTAGTCACTCTTTATCTAAAAAAACATTTCTAACCCAAAATAGACCAAGGCGACGCATATTTAGGGCAGCTTAACCAGAAGTCGCCACGTGTCCCATATTTTATTATTTAAGTATTTATATGTAAGTGGGCAACTTGTCCTTTTGGACGACTTGTACTTAGGGCGACATGAACTTTTTAGTCTTTTTACATGATTTTAGTTGTACTTTTTTAAACAAATGAGCATTAGATTTTTCTTATTTTATCCTCCAAATTAGCACACAAACACATACACTGGTATAAATTAAACACACATAAATAAAAACACACATATTTTCATCTTTATTTCTATCCTTCCCACACAGATCTTGCCGCCGTTGGTGTTTTCCCTGCGATTGTGGGTATTGGTCCAGCTGTAATCAAGAGGATCTATCGTTATAATGTGCAATAAGATTGATTTGCTATGAATTATACATCTTCATCATCATCACCAGGTACCAGCGATTTTCTTTGTAGTTATCGACCATTGAAAAATGAGTTCATCACGTGAGAAAGATGAAAGAAGTACGCAGCAGCTGAGCAGCCTGGTGGTCCGCCCCACCAACGACAGTCCCGCCGGTAGCGGTTATGAACGCGGTGAAGTTCGCCCTTATTAACAACAACTCAATCAAAGTCTATTTATTTTTAGATCTGTTTTAATTAGGTCTATTTATATATAAAGCCCTAATTTTGTTATAATTAGGTCAATTGAGGAATTTGTTACTTGTAGGTAATGTCATTTCATAACTTTAGTTACACTTTTAGTTTATGATATATTGAGATTAACTGTCTTTAAAGTAAATGATTCAAGACTTACAAATATGTTTTTTCATGTTTTGTGCAACAGATTTGTAAATGGCTAAAGCAACTATGGCTACTGCAGCTGGTGCTGCTGCGTTGTTATATTATACATTAAATAAGAAGCTACAAACGACTCCTATAACGGAAGATCATGATGAAAGTGAGAGCCTTGTGCAGAGTAGTGGTCCTTCAGGTGGTGTTGATCGAGTTTCTCATAGGCTGATTCAGGTGCCTGCGACGTGGTTAGAAACTATTTTGACGTTGCCGGAGACACTGAGGTTTATGTATTCTGAGACTTTGGGGAAGTGAACTATTGGAGATTTGGCTTTATGTATTAGTTATTTGTTACGAAGACAGGTTAGTATCTGTTACTTTATTTTCACTCGTTACCATGTTTACAAAGTATATTATGATATGAATTTCACTGTATTAAAAAAAGCCTAAGTCATATCAAACACCGATGGCTAGCTTTTCCTCGCAACATTTTGTACCCTTTCTGTATATAGTGAGTGCCTCGTTATCAATATAGTTATGAGACAGTTGTTTATGATAGTTTCCCAATATGGTTTATGGATTTGTGGAAATAAATGTTAAGAACTTAGTATAATAGATCAAAATAAGGATCTTAAATGCCCTGCCATCCTGGTGTAATACAAGACTGTTAGGATAAAAATAGAGATAGGCAAAATTTAGTACTTAGTTTACAATAGGTGGTAGGCGGTTCACCATTGAGTTTAGCAGACTGGAATATCCATAGTGATCCCCTTTTTATAATTTACACTGATTAGTTTAGGATAAAGTAATTCTTGTATTGGCATGGCACCTTATCTATTGGAAGTGATTCATGTGGTTCTTGTAGATGGAAAAATGGGCAGGTTGGTAATGGGAAAGAATGAGTAGTCATGTTGGATTGACTCGCTCACACATGTCACTTATAGTATCGAAATTAAATCCACTATAATCAAGCATGCCATAAAAGTTAGTATAAAACATTCATTACTTAAAAGGAGAATGTAGACACTTGAATACACTTTTGGTGACTTTCAAATAGTTATCTATTTAATTAAACTTTTTAGTTTTACCTGTCGAGTTGGACCAGTTACGAATAAGTTTAACGGAAATTTACCTACTTTTACATACAGGGGTTGAAAGTTCCCCTTTGCCGTTACTTGTTATAATTATGTACGAAAGAATGTTGGAACATGGACATACCTGGAGATATGATTTCGTGAATGCTACATTTTAACTTGTCACATAACCCATTAGAGAAGTTACCTAAAACAGTTTGCAGTTTGATAAATCTTCAAACTTTGAAGCTTGTTTCTTGTCATGATCATATGATGAAACTACCTCAAAGTATAGGTAACCTAAAAAAACTAAGACATCTTGATATTGATCACACTAGCAGACTAAAAACAATGCCTAAAGATATAGAAAAGTTAACTCTCCTTCGATCATTTTAAGCACTTTACTCATCGAACCAGGGATGTGTCCAAGTACAGATGTACTCTTGGGATCAGAAACACTTTGACTAATCTTCGAGTTAGTCTCAAAATAGAGTTTGAACATGGAAGATGCAAGTGCGAAATGGGAAACCGAAGTTAAAAGCTAGCAACACACTATATAAATTTGTATAAAAACGGCTCATTGCATGCTTCAACTTAAAATAAGCAAGAAAAGGTGATTGGAAGCTAGATTTTAAATATAGAACATCTTGAAACAGACATGATTCATGCCCTTCATTTGAACACAAACTTAGGAACTTTACAAATAGATAAGTATGGTGGTTAACAATTTCCTGGTTGGATGGTTTCTGTTGATCCCACTTGAGTAGATCTTGAATTCCTTAGCTTGTGTAAGGTTTAGTTATGCTAGATAAATCCAACACAACTATGATAGAAACTTTGTAAAATATATCAAAGATTATGCGGAATCTAATCTTTGATCAATAAGAAGAATATGCAATAGAACAATAATTCTAATGAACACACATATTAACAAACAAAGCTTCAATATATTAATACGAATACTCTAACTAGTATTAGGGTTACAAAACCTTGAAGCTCTAACGATATCAAAACAAAAAGATTTCTAGATATCAAACTCTATGTCCTAGGACCTCTTTTTATACACCAAAGATCCTAGTCGAATTTACAAATATATCCAAAACTTAGAATATTCTCTATGATCTATTCTATAAATAACTAATACTTATCACGTAAGTAATCTTGATCTCCAATCAATCTTTATCATTTCTTCTGTCTTTATCCATTCTCTGAAAGTAGAAACTCTTTCAGCAGTCTTAATTTTTTAGCAGTTGTAACTTTTGTACTAGCAGCATTAACTCTGAACACCAGCAGTAGTAACTTATACACCAGCAGCATTAACTGTGTACAAGCAGCATTAAATACTTAGAATATTTTCTTCAATCTTTACCAGCAGTACTAACTTTACTCTAGCAGTACTCACATATACTAGCAGTACTAAGTTACACTAGCAGTAGTAACTAAGTTACACTAGCAGTACTAACTACTTAGCATATTTTTCATTATCTTTGTGCTAGCAGTAGTAACACAAACCTGAGCAGCAGTAACTCCAAGATCATCAAGAAGTCTTTTAATCCCAACAATCCTCCCCTAAACTTGATATTTATCTCCAAAATCATCAAGTTTCTTCATTAAAAGCTTCATAATCACCAGGAGGATGCTTTTAAACACTTCATTTATTCTTAAGCTATTTTTTGAGAAGTTTAAGACGCTGATAACACATTTCATTCTAATGATCAGCTTGCAGCTTCCTATTTAGCATATCTGTGATTGTAGGTGTTGTAAGAGGATATCTCTTTTCTACCAACATATGAATGTGCGCATTTTGCTTCCTCAATGAATGTACTCCACATGAATCATATAGCTTCCAATCTAATACTCTATAGTCTGATTGATTTTTCCATACATTATCCTCTACATGTGGTTCAAACATTGTCTTCAAATCTCCATATAAAACTAAATCCATGTCATCCACTGGTCTTGTTGATCCATACTTAGCTTTTACCAACTTGTACAAAGTTTCCAAGTCTTCTCTATCAAAACTTTTAAGCATATGACTGAACACTAAGTACATCTTTGAACTTCCATCAGCCCTGATTATCTAGTAATAGCTTTTCTTCCCCTCTTTATGAATCTTCCAATCAACAATGCTTGGAGACTTAACAGTTAATGGTGTAGCATCAATAGTTACATCATCTCCATCATCTGGAACTATTTCTAAACATTTCTTAAGCTCTTCAGACTCTTTGTCTTCTTCCAACTTTTGCTTTTTAGAGCTTTCTTGTTCCAGCTCTTCTCCTACTCTCTTAGAACTTCCTTATGCTCTTGTTCCACTGCCTTCTGCTCTTACTTCACTGCCTTCCACCAATTATGTATCCATATCTACAAATGTGTTTACCCTCTTCATAGCTTTGTCAAATAAATTCTGAATATCATCAAAGCTTTTGTTCTTCAATTGATTGTGCTTGTATCCAGGCATGTTTTTAAGATAAGTAGACATTGTTTTTCTCTTTTGATCTTTAGTTGGTGGTTTGTTCCTCTTTGCTTGAGCTCTTATTACTGCAAAGTGTTTCTTTCTTGCTTCTAAGAGTTGTACAAACAACTTGGGCTTTTCTTCAATACTCAACTTTTCTTGTTCTCCTGCTTGCATTTGTTGAGCCATTTGATAATCAACATCTATCATTGCTTACACATTATCTCATGAAATGATGTTAGCTTCTTCTTCTCTTTGTCTTATAAGCCTATCTTCTTCCTCTAATTCAGCTTTCAATTGAGCTTGAAGTCTTTGAGTAACCTCCTCATCATGCCTAATTTAATCTTTTCTCTTTGTTAGTTTCTCAGGCTCTTCCATGATAGATTTACCTTTATCTTTTGATGGTAGTAGTTGAGGTCTTATTCTTGTTGTAGATTCACTCTGCTCTCCTATCACAACCCCTTTGACTTTGGGTTTTGCACTTTTGATCTCTATTAAAGTCTGAGCAAGAGTCAAATCATCAGAATTTATAGTTTCAGTTAGACTGGTAGTACTAATCTCAACACTGGCAGTAGTAACTACTTCACTAACAGTAGTAACTGGATCAACAGTACTAACTTCCTTTTCAGCCACATTAATCTCTTTTCAGCCATATCCTGTCCTGCAAACACCTCTTCATCATTAAGAACACCTATATCAAACATTAGATCATCACCATACCTCCACTAAGTTTCATCAACCAATGTAATCTCTGCATCTTTATCAATGCCATCAATTTTCCTCCCCTGTTTGGATGTATCCTTTGATCACCCAAACTAGCTTCATTAGAGGAAATCACTCTTGCAGATCTACCAACCTTGTATAATCTTTTGAGCTTGTGAGTTATTGACTCTCCTTTCTTCTCTAACTTCTTGACTCTCAGTTTCAAACTTGTAATCTCTTAAGCTTGAGCAGTCTTTGTGTTCTTCAGGTCAAGAATTATTTGTTGCAATTTGGTACAAAATTCCATTAATTCATTGAGTTTCAGTCTATCCTTATCACATCGAGGTGTGTTAACTCCTGCGAGCAGTGAATCATTAGATGTTTTAGATACATTCTTAAACCTAGTTTGAGCAATTGTGTCCCCCATGGTGTCTTGGCGGCTAGGACCACCACCTAAAGTAGTTCATTGGGAACCAACTTCATTAGGTGTTGCCTTGGATCGGGTCTTAATGATGTTGCCACTGTCCTTCTCTGTTTCTAAGCTAGAAGCAATAGTGGCAGCCCTCACCAAACTGTCATCCAACTCCTTATAGACAGCCTCATCTGTAGCATTGTTTGTAGAACCACTAGGCTGAGGTACCTTAGTGTTCTTTTTAGGCTTCCTAGATGTTTGTGTCTTTTTAGGTTGAGAGGTTGATGGTTGAGTAATGGTGGGTGTGTGTTGGGGATCAGTGGGCATTGTTGAACCTTCACCCTGTTCTTGTTGAGCTTGTACCATCATTGTAGGAAATAAGGGTGTTACTCTACCAGAAAATCCTTTCCCTACCCTTCTTATATTTCCAAAGATCTTCTTAGTGTGAGAGGGTGCAATATAAATTCTCTTATGATTTGACATCCCTTCCAGTTGCTTATCCAAAAAGACTTGTATAAATCTTGGATACATCAAAATTTTTCCCACATTATCCAAGTTCTTCACCATACTTTCAAAAATGAGCTTTGAGAAATTAAACTTCTGACTTGTTGCCAAGCAGATAATAGCAGATGCTATATTACTACTAAATTCATTCTATGCAGTTGTTTTTAGACTTAAGTATTGTAAAACAGTATGAATAATAAATTTCTATTATGGTGAAAAGAATGCCTTAAAGAAAGTGAGCTTCTGAGAAAGTTTTTCATACCCCATCAGTGTAAGCTGTTCAAAAATAGTAGCATTGGATAGACAATCAACACCTTCAACATCTTCTAATTAAAGATCTCTTCTTACAATCGACTCAGTAATGATGATCTTCTTTCCATCTACTAGGGCTTGTAACTGTACTTCCCCATTGACAGTTTTAACCTTAGCAGTAGTCTAGAATTGCTTAATGCAAGAGATATATATAGTGGGGTTAACAATTAACGCATATTTTATGGTGTGAGCATTCAGGAAATCCACAATTTGCTCAAACCCATCACTTTCAGTGGATTTTTCTAAAAACACGACCAGATTATGAGTATCAGCGAACTTTAGGGTCGTCATTGTGTTGGGTTTTGATAATAAATGATGAAATTGAGTTAGGGTTTGTGATTAGAGAGTATTTGAAAGATTGAAATCGATTAAATGAATGAATGAAACTCTTAATCGAAGTATTTAGGAAAATACCCTCAACAACATTAACATTCTACTGGCAGTACTAAGTTACGCCTAGCAGCATTAACTTTCAACAGCAGTAGTAAGTTTATGCCTAACAGTATTAACTTTCACCAGCAGTTGTAAGTTTATGCC
Source organism: Tanacetum coccineum (assembly GCA_026074375.1). Lineage (NCBI taxonomy): Eukaryota > Viridiplantae > Streptophyta > Magnoliopsida > Asterales > Asteraceae > Tanacetum > Tanacetum coccineum. The sequence continues at coordinate 15,453 of BQNB010000883.1, read as the reverse complement.
TAACAACATTAACTTTCAACAGCAATAGTAAGTTTATGCCTAACAACATTAACTTTCACCAGCAGTTGTAAGTTTATGCCTAACAGCATTAACTTTCAATTCCATTCTAAACATCTGTATATTCAACTCTCTTTCTGTTTTTATTCTCACCAATTCTCTCAATTCTTTTACTCACCAAATCACTTTGTCTGTTTTTATTCCACATAATCTAACACTTTTCTTTGCTTTTCTTGCAAAATGTTAGTCCAAAAACTAAGAAAATACAAGCCATAGCAATTTTCTCAAATATCACAGTGTTAATTATACCAGCAGTATTAAGTATAACTAACAGCAGAAACTCAACAGTATTAAGTATAACTAGCAGTACTAATTATACTTAACAGCAGAAACTTTTAATGACATGAATAACAGTACTAATTCATACAAAACTCTACAAAAACATAAAGAGATAAAAGACTTTTAAGGATTTAGCATTCCAATACTAGCAATCAAATATTGAAATCTACTTACATCAAAAGCTTTTGTAAGCAAATCTGCAACATTCTTGTCAGTATGGATTTTGACCATTTGAATCAATTTCTTATCATTGCAATCTCTAATAAAATGGTGTCTAATCTCTATATGCTTTGTTTTTGAATGAAAAACAGGATTTTTAATTATGCAAATAGTATTGTTATTGTCAATAAAGATTTTGGTATGCATAAAATTGTACCCATAATCAAGTAGTTGATTCTGAATTAAAAGCACTTGTCCACAACAACTTGAAGCAGCCACATATTCAGCTTCTGTTATGGAATTTGCAACCACAGTCTGTTTCTTGCACTGCTATGATATTAATCTACATCCAAGAAATTGACAACCTCCTGTTGTAGACTTCCTATCCAAGCTTGCTCTAGCATAATCACTATCAGTGTATGCTACCAAATCAAAAGGAGAATCTTTTGGATACCAAAGGCCCAATTTAGGTTGACCTTTTAAGTACCTAAAAATCCTTTTCACAACATGAAGATGTGACACTTTTAGATTGACTTGGTATCTAGCACAGGCACATACTGCAAACATAATGTCAGGTCTTAAAAATGTAAGATACATCAATGAACCAATCATTGACCTATACATATGAACATCCACTTCTTCACCATCTTCATCCTTGAGCAAAAGCTTTTGAGTTTCCATTGGTGTGCTTGCAGTCTTGACTTCTGTAAACCCAAACTTCTTTAGAATTTCAGCAACATATATATCTTAACTAATAAATATGCCATCATTCTTCTGCTTCACTTGCAGTCCTAAGAAGAATGTGAGTTCACCCATATAACTCATCTGAAATTTCTCATGCATCGACTTTTCAAATGCATTGCATAATAACTTCTTTGTAGAGCCAAAAATGATATCATCTACATATACTTGAACTAATAGAATATCACCTTTGTCCCTTCTGATAAACAAAGTCTTGTCTATCTTTCCTCTCTGAAACCCATTGTCCAACAAATAAGTTGACAATGTTTTATACCAAGCTCTGGGAGCTTGGTGTAGTACATACAGTGCCTTTTCTATTTTGTATACTTTGTCAGGAACGTCTGGATCTTCTAATCCTGGTGGTTGACAAACATAGACTTCCTCTTCAATCTTAACTTAAAGAAAAGCACTATTGACATCCATCTCGTATACCACAAAGTCTTTAAATGAGGCATAGGCTAAGAATAGCCTAATTGCTTTAATCTTGGCAACAGGGGCAAAGATCTCATCATAGTCAATCCTTTCTTCTTGTGTGTACCCTTGAGCAACCAATCTTGCTTTATTTTTGATCACAATTCATCTTTCATCCTTTTTATTCATGAAGACCCATTTAGTACCTATAGCTTATTTTCCATTAGGTAACTCCACTAAAGTCCAAACTTCTTGTAACTTGAATTATAGAAGCTTTTCCTGCATAGCCTCTATCTAACTTGGATCCTTCAATGCATGAATTACCTTTTTAGGTTCTTCTTATGATAAAAAGCAAGCAAACAAGAAGTTTTGAAGATCTTTATGGTTGGTTCTTTGTTTAAGAGTAGTACCAACAAACCCATATTCCTCCAAATTCTTTGTCATTATTCTTGTTTGAGGTGTTGAATTCAAGTCTCCAATAATTTGTTCAATTGGATGATATTTGTGTATTCTTATAGTTGGAATAGGACTGAATTGGATTGTTGTATTCAAATTATTCATGTCAGCCTCTGCATCATTATCTTGATCATCACTTAAGAGGTCAAATATGCTATAATCTTCTAAAGCAGGCATATTTAGATTATCTAGAATTTCAATGCTTGTTTTTCCACCAACAGCAATAACTTCATTTGTGCTAGCAGCATTAACATTGTTAGTGCTGTTAACATTATCATCCCTCTATTGATCAATACTTTTACTATATTTTCTTGGATCTTCATCAACCTTCTTTTCATCATCTCCTGAAGGTTTGAATCCAGCATCAGGAGAACTCTTTGAACTTTAAGAGAATGGTGGATCAGCAGTCCACAATGGTAGCAGAATGTAATCTTTGCCAGGTACTGTCTCCATTCTAGCTTTACCTGCATCATCACATGCTTTTGTACCTGCATTACCATTAGACTGATTTCCTGCAACAACTGGCTTATAATTCATTGACTTTGTTAGTGCATCAATATCAAAAAGCCAATTTGGTCCACTTCCTGCAATATTAGGTGTATTCTCACTAAACTGGACATGCAGGTTCTCTTCAACTATCCTAGTTCTACTGTTGAATACTCTAAATGCTTTACTATTGATTGAGTACCCAACAAAGAATCCTTCATCAGCCTTACCATCAAACTTGCCTAAGTGATCTATGGTATTGAGAATTGTAACAGGACACCCAAATGGTCTCATAAAGCCTAAAGCTGGTTTTCTACCAAGAAAAAGTTCATAAGGGGTCTTGTTATGAGGCTTAGTTACTAATACCCTATTTTGCACATAGCAAGCAGTATTAACTGCTTCAGCCCAAAAAGTAGTAGGTAGCTTAGAATCAGCTAGCATTGTCCTAGCAGCCTCAATTAGTGTTCTATTTTTCCTCTCAGCTACTCCATTTTGTTGAGGAGTTCTAGCTACACTAAATTCTCTCTTAATACCTTTTCTCTCACAAAACTGATTCATCTCCTTATTCTTGAACTCAGTTCCATTGTCACACCTAATTACCTTAACCCTTTGATCTATTAGATTTTCTACTCCAGTTATAAAGGACTTAAGAATGCCACTAGTCTCATCCTTAGTAGCTAGAAAGAAAACCCAACTAAACCTACTGTAATCATCTGTGACAACTAGGCAATACATCTTTTTCATTAAGCTTTTTACAAATGTTGGACCAAACAAATCCATGTGCAACATATGTAAAGGTTGGCTGATTGAACTTACTGTTTTGGACTTACAAGAAGCTCTATGTTGCTTTCCCTTTTGACAAGCAACACAGGTTTGATTATTTTCAAAAAGTTTTGAAGGTAAACCTCTTACAAGATTTCCCTTAACCAGTTTATTCATAGTTTTGAAATTTATGTGTCCAAGCCTCCTATGCCAAAGTTTAGATTCATCAGATGTGGCTTTTGCAAAGAGACAAGTTAGACCTCCTTTAGGAACAATATTCTTTAAATCAACACTATACATATTGTTCTTTCTAGGAACTTTAAGTAAAACATGACTTTCATCAGTTAACTTAAAGTTTGGAGATAAAACAATACATTCAGTGTCATTAAAGAGAACACTATTCTTTTTGTCACACATTTGTGAGACACTAAAGAGGTTAAACTTTAACTCTCTTACAAAATACACATTCTCAAAATCTAAATTACCAGTTTTGATTGTACCTCTGCCTGTGATTTTCCCTCCTTTGGGGTTACCTCCAAAGGCAACATATCCTTCATTAATTTCTTCAAAGTCAGTAAGATAGGACATGTTCCCTATCATGTGCCTTGAGCATCCACTGTCAATCACTCCTTTCTCCTGCAAATCTTGCTGTGGATTGCCCTGCACATAAGGTAAGAAAATCAGTCTCTTTTGGGGACCCAAGCCATCACTGACTTGGATCTGCCTTGTGCATCAATATAATCAAATCTTTTAAAATTCATTGATGCACTGTTATGTTTGGAAACATGGTCTAAAACTTTAGTCTTTGGTTTCCAAACCCAACAAGCTGAGGCCTTAACAGCATTGACATGATTTCCCTTAACAGCATTAACTACTGCTTTTGGCCTAGCAGTATTAACATTGTTACCCCTAACAGTATTAACCCTTTGATTACTGTTTTTAAAAGCTGTGTTCTTATTAATGGGCCTCTTAACAGTTGAATGTGCTATTTTAGAAAGATTTGACATTGGACTAGCACCATTCACTGTTGTTTTTGTGTGAGCAATATTAACTTGTCTAGCAGTATTAACTGATACTAGGCCAGACTTCATTAAAAATGCTTTTGGAACCATGTTCCTTTTAGGAATGGGGTGAGTCATACTAAATTATTTTTTGTGATTCACCCTTTAAGTATAGTTCCACACTGGTTTTACCATCTTTTTATTATTTAACTATCTCGGATGATTATCACAATCATATTGCAGGTGATCAAAACTTCCACACACATTGCAAGCTTTGTTAATCATCTCAAAATTACTCTCTAATCTTTGAGACATCATGTAATTCCAGTTTCTTTGGTTTCCTCTAGGACTATATGTGTTCATCCTATTTTGATCACCTTATTTATCATTTGTTTTCCTAGAAGATTTTACTTGCTTTTTAGATTTAACAAAATCTATTTTAGCAAAACTAGGTTTAACAATTTTCTTCTCTATCTTAGGCTTTGACTCAGCTTCATCCTCACTGTCTGATACCCAATCTTTAATAAGTGGAGCACCATTATTCTTTCTAACAACCTTAGGCTTGTCTGCACTAGCCTTAGCTTCACTATTCTCAACTACATGCTTAATAACTACATGCTCACTTGTAAACTCTTCTAAACCAGTAAATGTCAAATCAGGTTTTGGAGGCATAAAGTTTCCTGTATAGAGAGGTGGAATAGCATTATACCCTAAACCTGTTTTGCACTTATCAACTATCTGGCAATCTATTAGTTTGCTTAAGCTTTTAGATGAATTCTTAAAATTTTCATCTGTTAGCTGAATTTCATCTTTTTGTTTTTAAGCTAGTTCTAACTTCCTCCTAAGCTCTGTAATGGCTACTTCTCTTAAATGAATATCACATTTTAAGACCTTGATATCTTCCTCATAAACAGACTCATTTTTCTTTTAAACTAGAAGTCTTGCTTCTACAGACTCTAAACTTGTTTTATAAGCAATAACATTTAACTTAGATGTCCTTAAGACTTCTAACAGTTGTTCATTTTATTCTTTAAGAATTTTAACATTTTCCAAACAAGATGATGAACAATTTGAATCAGTAGATACCTCAGAGTTAGAACTTGAAGAAGAGTAAGCCATGAGTGCAAAGTTGGTTGGACCTTCTTCAGCTTGGTCACTCCAATCATAACCAAAACCATCATAAGTCACAAAAGCATTAGAAGTAGTTGTCTCCACCGGCACAACCCTTCTTGTGTTCTACTTATTCTTGTTTTCTTGGTTCCTTAGAGCCCTGCACTCCGTTGCAAAGTGTCCCCTTTTGTGGCAGTTGTAACACTCCACCTTGGACTTATCAAACCCAATGGTCTCGGTACCATTCATAGAAAACTTCCTTCCAGTGTTCTTCAAGAATCTCCTTGCCCTCATTGTTAGCATATCCATCTGCCACCTTAAATCTATATCTTCTAAATCATCAGGATTAATTTGTTGCAAGTCCTCATTGTCAAGTTATGGACTGTTTGGTTGACTTGCAAAGAAAGCACATATAACAACATTACTCAAGTTGTCAATTGTTGTTGAGTTAACAGCAGTAGCTTGAGTGCTAGCAGTTGTAACACCATGAGCAGTATTAACTGCTCCATTTGTATTGTTGATGCTGTTTGAAGACACAAAGGCTATGTTTGTGTGTTTGTGAAAAAAAAAAATTGAGCCTTGAAGTCCCTTATAACTCTGGTTTATAGATCTTTAGGTGTTTGTAAAGATCAACCAGGCTAAATGTATCTATCTCAGGCTTGTCCCTCACACAATGGTATGTGTGTTCCATCTAGTGGACAACTTCTTAAGAACTCTTGATTCACATTTCTGTGAGATACTTTCACCATGAATCTCCAACTAATTGATAAGCTTTTAAAGCCTATCAAAGGTTTGATCTAACACCTCTGAGCTAGATGTAGTAAAATTTTCATATTGCTGCTTTAGAAGATTACTCTAAGTCTTTTTAGTAGCAGCATTCCCTCTAAACCTCTTCTTAACAGCCTGCAGCAATGACTTGGCATCTTTGATGGAGTTAAACTTCAATTGATGTTCATTAGGGATGCCCATCAATAAAGTGCTTCTTGCCTTCAACTCTAACCTCCTTTATGCCTTTTCTTCAGCAGTTGTAAGAGCAATTGTAGTCTCAACACCTTCAACAACTTTTGTTATTGGAGTTGCATTACCATTCTCTATGACTTCTCATAGAGAATAATCAATCATCTGGATGTACTGTTCCATCCTCATCCTCCAAAGCTCATATTCACCTGGTTTGAGCATAGGCACTTTTGATGCAACCACCATATGTGCTGAGTCTTGATCCACCTCTTTGTAACAAACAGACCTTGTGTGTAAAAGCAGTTTCTTCTTATTCAAAGCTTCTCAACAAGAAGCTCTGATACCACTTGTTGATCCCACTTGAGTAGATCTTGAATTACTTAGCTTGTGTAATGTTTAGTTATGCTAGATAAATCCAACATAACTATGATAGAAACTTTGTAAAATATATCAAAGATTATGTGGAAAACTAGAGGGGGGGGGGGGGGGTTGAATAGTTTTCCAAAGTTAAGTCTCATTTTTAATTTTAATTTTCTCATATTAGATCTTAAAGTAAACGAATGAGCATAAGTACTAAACACATGATAGGATATGATAAGTAAAAGGATATGTGACACATAATTTATAGTGGTTCGGCTACAAGATCACCTACCTTGACCTACTACACTCCCTGAGTCACCTACTCGAGAGTTCGAATACACTATTCACCAATACTCCTTTTAACTGGCGAAGAAGCCTCACAATGTTGCTTACCCTTTTATCTGGTGCTAAGCTAAACACCATGTTCTATAAAGAAGAACCATGTCCTCACACAAGCTTACACCCTATTATGATACAAAGTTGGACATCATGTCCCATCAATATAGAACATAATATGTCGATGTGTTTGCCCTCTACTAGGTGCCAAACACCAACACTATTTACAAATTAACACCAAAAACTCTTATAAGCAACATTTAGTCATATGACTCTCATTTACATGATTACAATGAATATGAAATAATATCTTGAGATCAGTAGCTTGATCCATGACTGATGGGATACCCATGCTCCAAGGGAGTCGTAGGCTTGATCCTTAAAGAACATGCTCGGTGGAGGTTCTTTTATTAAGAGATCTACAAAACACTAAAATGAAAGAATCATGATAGAAGATCAGTGATTAGCTGAGTATATAGAGAAAGATATTATGTGAATGAATGCCTAAACCAAGAGAAATGAGCTGGTATTTATAGGCATGAAAATTACTGTAGCCCGGTTCTATCGGTGCCATTGGCGAATGGAACCGGCAGCCAAAATTAATGGCACTGGCCTACAGTAACCAGATCTGGATTTTAAATTGGAAAATCTTAGAGAATCATAGGAAATCTTACTAGATTGCTTTCAGATTTGGTAAGACAAATATTTAAAAGTTTTTGTAAATATTTTCTAATAAAGTGTTTAGAATGTGAAAGTTATACATTTTTATTCTAAGAATTATTTTTAAGTGAAGAGTTTGTTTGAGAGAGGTGATGTTAGAAAACTATTGGTTTAGAACTTATAAGTTTTGTTGTTTAGATAAGTTTATGTTTTGTTATTCATCAAAACAAAGAAAGATCGTAAAATATAAATAAACGTTTTTACGGTTTATTTGTATTAATAATCTCCCTCTTTTTTGTTGATGACAAAACATAAAGTTATGAAGTAAAAAGCAACAAAATTTACAAGTTCTAAATTGGAGTTTTTTACTTATTTCTCCCTTTTTTTGTCGAAACAAAAAGAGCGTCGAAGAAAAACAAACTTGAGATGGTGAATTCAAAGAAGAAAAATAGGTATGCTTTTGAGAGAAACAAGATGTATGCTCCCCCTTGACGAATGCTCCTTCGTTTTCTCAAGTTTTTCTAGTCGGAGTAGCTACAAAAAAAATGATAGTGCAAATGATAAATGATTGACTTATTTGTGGGTCAATCTCAATGCTCCCCCTTGATGAATGCTCCCTAATATGGATTTGCTAAGAAATTATAAGACCAGCATTAGGAGTGTTGTAAAAATAAACAAGATATCATTGCAAGAGATACACAAAAAATGGTAAAATTAATTCTGGAAGGCCGGTTCTGCCGGTGTTGTTCTATGAACAGAACCGGTTTTTAGTCGAACAGAACTGGCTGACCTGTGCAAAGTCAGCAGCACTCAACTATTTGGCGGGAAGCAATTCTATTTAAATTTTAACCTGCTATAATTTGATATCTGAGAGGAGATCATATAAAGTAGACATCAAACTAATCATATTTTGAATAGGAATTCATAATTAGAATGAGACAAACGAGAATCACTACAACACAAAGCTTTGACTATTACAAATCATGAAGTAAAACAAATTAACCTATGTCAACTAAAACTAAAATCATGATTAGTAAACTATCTAAAGCTACTAGATATTAGTTATTATCTTAAGGTAATTTGCTAGAGAGATGGTTCACTCATTCTAAGATGTGATGAAGCATGAACCTAGTTTCACTTTGGAAGTTGTTGATAATGGTCTCGGTCTTTTTGCAATGAGAACACGTATGTTCTTGACCCCTAGGGGGTTTTTCCATCTATTGGGTTTGGTCTATAGGTCTGAATATGCTTGGTTGGGGAAATGCTGGGTCAAATGGAGTTGTTTGTGATGAGGTGGTCATGGGGTAAAATGGTGGTGGCATTTGAATGTGGGTGATGGATGTGGGAGGTATGAGGCTATTTTGTATATTTTGTGCATTTTGGATGGCCTCTTGGATATTTTGGTGAAAGGTTTGAAGGTTGTTGGGCTCTTGTTGTATGTTTTTTCTTTCTATAGATGGATCGGGTTGAGCGTTGATCCTATTATATAGGTTAATGGGTTGAGGAATTGGTTCTTGGAGTGTAGTTTGTGGGAGGGTCTGAGGTAGGTTTTGTATGACATATTGAGGGAATAGGTTGGAGGTTCTTAGAGGTGCATCATTTATAGAAGAGAGGTAGGGATGAGGTTCTATGGGAGTGTTTGGAGGAGTAGAGAAGGTGAGGGCTCTAGGAGCCAATGGAGTTGTAAAAGGTTCAACCATAGGTGTTGTTTGGTTTGAGGTTAGTAGTGGTATGGTGAGTGCTAAGGTGGTATTAATGGTAGTGTTGGGATTGAGTTGTGAGTATTTGGGTGAGTTTTCATTGGAGGATAGGTCAATGTAGTTAATTTTTCCAATTTTCTTGGAGGATTTTAAGTTGAAGAGCAAGCACTTGTTGCCATGGATTTTTTAAAGGTATAAGGGTGATAAAGAAGAGATGTTTGCAGGTATTGAGGTGTGAAGATGATGGGAGATTAGGTCCTAATATATAGTGAAAGTGCATGCATAAGCAATTAATGCTTAAACCACTAGAAAAGACTTAAACATAATCATTAGAGAGCAAAGAAGGTCAAACAAGGCAAAGCCAACTACCTAGCAGTAATGAGACACTCCTATTAAGCATATTTAGAGGCTTGGTTTAAAAAGTGGTGTCCTCAAAAACGGGGATACGCTACTGTAGAACCGGTTGGCCGGTTCCATTGGGTCTATGGAATCGCGTTGGTGCAAACAGCACCGGCTGGTGCAGGGCACAAACAATAGAATTCAATTTTTCTCAAAAAATTATTAGAAGTCTAATGTGTTTGGCAATAGATTAGTGGATTTTAGTCTATAGGATGCTTTATTATTTAAAAGGTTCTAATAGTGTCCAAATTTCTACAAAACGAACTTATGCCAAACACTCCTTAAAGCAATTGTCAAAAGGAAGATTTTCGTCAAAATAGTTCCTAGATGTCACAAGCTAATGTTAGACGAGGGTATAACCTGCGTTCTTCTTGTTCTAGATAAGTTCAAATATTATAGAGGGATAAGAAAAGCATAGATCATAATGTCTTGATAGAACCAAACGCCCATCTATACTGTTAGAGAGGGGATAAAAAGGCACACATCACATTATCCGAGTTATCTAGCATACCATACATAATACAAATAGTTTTAAACATACACATACATAGTTTTAACGACACACCATGATGTTTTTCCCGAGTAGCAAACTCTACTTCTTCTTGCAAAGGTAGTGGAAGAGGCACTTGAACAAGCCCTTAGTTTGTTTGAATTCTGGGGATTCGCCTCCTTCGATGGGCGAAAGTTGGTTCATGTAGTCAATGGGATCAAGGGTGTAGTTACTCACGGGATCATTTCCCACTCCTTAGATTGGAGGAGGTGAGTCGGATGAGGTGGGAGTGGAGGGAGTGGGAGTTGGTAGACGTGGCCTTTTGCCTTTGGATTTGAGCCAGAAGACTCTTTTGTTAGAGAGGGGGATCATGACATGGTCCACAAGTTGAAAGTCATTAGACAAGGGGTATGGTTGTTTGGACCGGACATACTTAAAAAGCCTAGTGAGGAGCATGGCATAAGGGAGAGTCATTTCGCTACTTTGAGTCACATTTATCATTCGATAAGCGATGTAGTAAGCAAGATTGAAGTGTTTGCCAATGGTGAGACAATAGAGCATGTAGCACAAGGATGCATTGGGGTGATCTTTGTGATCGGTGAGGCTTATGGCATTTTCACTGATGATGGTGCTCCACTTCTTGAATTTATCTTTTAATTCGGTGTTGATCATTTGAAAGGGGTCGAGGGCAACGTCTTCTCCTTTGATTTTTCGATACTTGGGTTCCGTTCTTGTGTGGAATAAGGCGTCACGAATCAAAGTTGGATCTTCGTGAGGTGGAGGATAGAGGTTGGGGTGAGGATCACAATGTCTTGAAAGGGATGAGATAGGTCATTCGAAAGTGTACACACACACCTTCACAAGGAATTTTGAGAATTTGAGCAAAGTTTTCGAGAGTAAGAGTGGTTTCGACATTGTCGATGACGAAAGCAATGGAGAGAGTTCCATTAAGGTTTCAAATAAAGCGGACACTGTTGTAAAATTATAGAACGAAGACGGGACAAATTTGTTCATTAATATCGAGAAGACAATCAAAATCAATTGCCGCAAAGATGTTGCGAAGACTTGGTTCGTCCTCGAGGAAGTTAGGAAGGACGACCCGTCCTTCGTGAAAGAGTCAATTTACTAGAGACTTGTAAACCTTTCTTTCTTCCCCGGTAAAGCCTCCGGTACGATGATACATGGGAATGTAGTAGGCGATGTCATGATGATCAACGTCGATCAATTTCGGCATGATGCTCAATTGGGAGTTTAGAGATGTGAGAAAAAATAAAATTTTGCAAGATTCGCCAATGGAGATTTCTTGGGGTGTGTGAGTTTCAAACAGTGGAAAGATGAGAAGAAGACGTTCAGTTTTGTAAGATCCCCGGTTCTGCCGGTGCTATTTGGTTAGCAGAATCGGCTTGGTTTTCCAATGGCACCGGCAAGGGTTTGTTTTTTTTTTAAATATATATAATAATTTTTTTTGATTATAGTGTTAGATTTTTTTTGTATGAGTGTAATATGGCCTCCTTGTTATTGTTGTTGTTGTTTTTGTTTTCTATAGAAACGTAAAACAATAAGTTATAATGAAACAAAAAAGTAAAAATGA